>UCOJ01000500.1:0-96216 GCA_900474305.1 Cecidostiba fungosa | reverse complement strand
ATATATATACACACTCACACACACTTTTATTTTTAAATTACAAACTTTTCAGTTGCAAGCACTTCGCCAGCAGTAATTACAAGTTGAAGTGCTGTTTTTCAAACTTGATTAATTTTCGTAGTAAATAATCATGACGACTTTTGCCGTCGAAATAGTCCAGATAAATTTTAATTCCCATCGTAACAATCGGACAAACTCCAATATAGCGAGTATATAAACTTCTGGCCGAGCATATACGTATAGTCGAGTGATTATTATTCGTCGCGTCGCGTCGCAGCAGCTTTGGGAGTAGATATATAGAGGAGAAAAAACAAGGTCGACAAAGCGCCAAGGGAAAGAAGAGCACTTAAGCCGAAACGGTCTGCTCGCGCGACTCGATTCAACTCGACTCGGGGGTACTACGATCATTAGAGTACGAATAACTATACTACGTCGCCTTTCCCCTCGCGACTTTTGCTTCTAAGCGGCAAAGTTTGACGAGAGAGAGAGAGAGCAATGCGCGCAGAGCAGACCTTTTCCTTTCGGTTTGCCCCCTGAGAAATCGCTGCGCTAATAGGAGCGACGAAACGTTCTTCCAAGACTTTTTGCTGTGTCCGAGCAGATTCGCGTGTCTTTTGACCGCAGAGATAATAAGACTCGTCGAGACTTTTCTTTGGACAATCAAGATCCTTCCGAACTATCGCTCCGAGTAAATTTAGTATAAATATAACCCTGTATATATACCGTATACACATAGCAGTACAGTTTGCAGGTTGAAAAAGCATCGACTCAGCTGACCCCCCCAAAGAATTTTTTTAACGCCTCCGCAACAGTCGCGTGTCGAGGAAAACACCTGTTTCCTTCGATTTGGTCGGCCGGCTGCTGCTGCTGCTGCCTCGTGTCCGCGCGACCGTGAATTTATTCGCATCGGTGCCCCTTCGAAATTGGATTCGGGAGCACTGTTTTGTGAAGTCATTATTTCCTTCGCGATCCGGCGTTCCCCCTTTTTTTCATCGACACTTTTTTTTTTGCGCACTACCAAGCGTACGCACGATTTGGCCGCTATCATCGTCGGCTGGGTATAATGAGTTCGTTGGTTTCAGGAACGATGTTTGATTTTCAGTTTTTTCACGCTTGCGCGAGCTCGAATGTATGTATTACGAAGCTGGGGAATCTTGAGAGTACCAAGTGTGATTGAATAATATTCTTGGAAGTAATTGAAAGCCGTATACTCTTATTACTTTTTTCTTAAGAATGAATAGAGAGTGAGAGAGAGAATTTTCCTTTGACGCGACGTTTACGTAATAGTTGCGAAAAAAGATCAACAAATATAGGAGTCTTCATGGAAAGGCGCACAAAGATTTATCTCGAGTTCAAAAATTTCAAATTATATAACTGATTTATTCGAAGTTTGAAAATAAAATTCAACTCCGGGAATTCGGATTGCAGCGATTTTATGCACCTGTCGCCAAATTCAATTCGAGGAGGATGAATTATTCAATTTGAAGCGGAATCTCATTTTAGCCCCTCCCACTACTATACAGAGTTACTGCTGGATAAATTTTATAGAACACGCGTTAAAAACCACCTTTTCGCATCAGAGTCGATTTCGCGAAATGGCAAAGCTACGAGTTTCGTTGAAGTAAATACTGAGTCGCAGTACAGTGTGTCCTCAGAGTAGATTTGCCACAAACTACTCGAGCTTAAGCTCTACATAATTAACTCCGTAATACTGCGCAGTTTCTTTTTCGCAGTCGTATATGGAGCAAAAAAAAAAAGAAAAAAAGAAAGACGGAGGGAATTCTGACCTCGTCCTTACACTATCAGCGCAAAGCGATCTTTGGGATTTTTCCTTGATGAGGAAAGGCAAGTACTCTTGTAAAAAAAAGCTGGCTATAGCCGGCTACTTCTTGTTATGAGAGTAAACTCCGGAATGAACTTTTCTTTCTGACCGAGAACAAGGCTCATCTTGCATATTTAAAACTTTTAAATATAACTGGGAACAGGATTGTTTGATTTTACGTTATTCTCTTCGAGATGTCGAAGCTTCATTAATTTTTTTTTTCTGTTGGTATATAGTTGATCGCGCAAAACGAGTTTTCAGATGGATTGACATTTTCGTGCTTCATTCATTAATATTGCACGATATTAAATAACCATTGGGCTAACAATAGAAATTACGTTTATCCGAGAAATATTCGTCTAACGTAATGCAATATCGAACAAATCATTTCAAATGTAAAATGAAATCGTATATAATAGAGCTGATCAAACATTTCCGCGAAGATCGATATCACTTTACTCTTGTTCAATTTGTCATCGGTAAAAAATTCAGGACCGTTCATTTACCCAGAATATACAGGGTGACTCGTAAAACGACACGAATTTTACGAATGAGATCCTATAAAAAAAAGAATAAATTCAAAGCTGGTTAAGGTAACAAAATCGTACAGCAATTATATACGAAACTGTTTTCTATACAATTCAATCCTGAATATTTAACGATGGGTTCCTATGTTCTTTAAGAACACCTACTGTATAAACGTGTCGAAGCACAGGATAATTAATTCATCGCCAGCAAACGTTCATCCGACACGTTTATCTCTAATTTTCCAAGCAACGATAAGAACATGCTCGGGTACAAGTGATTTTTAAGCACGGAAATCAATTTGAATACTCACTTCAATTAAGTCAACATTTCCATTATAGCTGGCGGCCGTCGGCAACGAAGAAGTTTTTCCCGCTCCGCAAAAGGGGTCGAAATTAAATGGGGGATGGAAAGATCCCTCTAATATCGGAATTCTGGAAACGCGCGCGCTATACCACACTACTCCTCCTTCGTCGGCATCTGCTTTTTGCGAGAGCTCGCGATATCGCCTTTCTTTTCTCTCCCCGCGCTCGAAATTACTAATTTCCTGCGGCGAACAAGCCAGATCACTCGCGCGTCTCTTTCTCTGCAAGCGAATGGTCCAATCAATGCTACCGACACTCGCTTCCCTTCATTTTTTTTTTTTAATCCTTTTTTCTTTACTCGCTCGGAATATTCTCCCTGCGTCTGATGCTGGATCTACTTACTGTAATAAAAAAGACTCGTAGCACTTTATGCGCTGTTTTTGCTCCTAACAAGCTTTTCGCGACATTCCACGCCCCGGCTATATTCTTTTTCTTTTCTCTCTGGAGAATATAACCGATTTTTTTTTTTACTCCGTTCGCTGTGGTTTTTACGGCAGGACAATTGGTTTAGAGAACGAATGTAAGGCAATTTTTTTTTCTTCTCTGTGCTGGATGTAATTAAGCGCGTAATTTGCGCAGTGCTCCGGAGTTTTAATCTCCAAGCGCGACTTCTTCTGCGATTTCTTTTGCTTCTGCATGACTGACCCGAGAGAGAGAAAGAGAGAGAACTCTCAGGTTTTCCCATCCAAGTTTCTTATGATAATACACACCGGGACCGTATTGTCGACAGAAGCTTCTTGTCTCGTCGGAGGGTAAAAAGGTAAAGTATAATTAGATTTTTCTAATCGAACCAACGAAACCCAGAATGATATTATACAGTTGAAGCACCGACGACAGTCGATAACGAAAAACTCTCGGACCCACGACGACATCAGGAGCATTATATAGTATGCAAATTTTAAAGCGACGCTGCTTTTTGCGTATCAAACCCTTATACATATACCTATACAGCGAGGATGGATTTCCAATGGCCTCCGTTCTCTCACTAATTTTCCTAGCCGAAGGCACGTCTCTCGCGAAGGGTCTGACAATTAGATCCTTCGTTATTCGCACTTTGCAGCTCGCGACGACGGCACCGCTGTATTCTAATGAGGCTTCCGCGCAAGAGAAATCGTTAGCCGCGATTGTGCGCTTCCTTGAATTTTCATCGGGCCGACGATGCTCGGAATGGTTAATAACCTTTGGGGAAAAATAATTTCGACGCTCTTCACTAAATGACGGATTCGTGCGTTCTTATATATGAATGAATTTGAAATTCTCGAAAATTTACATGTATTATATACTTTTTTTCGACGAGGCTACTTATACTCCGTCTGAATGTGAAAAATTGATTATTCGATCTGGTTACATTCAAGTTTTAATACAATATATTCGCCGCGTTTCTCTATATATAACATTGTATTATCGACGACTTTTCCAACACCTCAAAATCAATAATCCGGATAACCAATCTCATCACTCTCGCCAAGAGACAAAGAGCAAAGGCTGTCATAAGGCTGCATTAATCCCTCCGGATGGTATACCATTACATCGACGCTTTACGACGCTTCCTCTTTCTCGGATAGCTTCTGTCAATAAAACTTCCAATAACGCGGGAATCTTGCGATCTCTAGCTCACAAAGAGGAAAAATCAATCTCGACGCTCAACCATTTCGCATTTAATTTTACTTCTCTTCGCGTAGATGATGAAAGTTCTCGCGTATATAGACACATATATAGTAGTAGACGCGCGATATTATCTCGTGGTACAAGTCGGTGCGTACTATTACGCGGTGTGTGGAAAACACGAGAACAAGTGCGAGACGATTCGTCAAGGGGATGGGATTTTCCTTGAGTTTATTTATCGAGGGGAAAAAAATTCTCTCGCACGTAAAAGCCTCTCTCTCTCTCATTCTTTTTATCGTATCAAAGATCGACTTTACGACTGCTCAAGATATCACTCTCGCGAGGAGGTCGGAATCGAATGCGTTATTCCTGAATGTTGAAGTTCCTTTTATTAAATTAAGGATTGGCGATTGGCATCTGTGTGTGAAATGAATTGACTTTTGTGCGTATATTATATTTTTGTACGTTTCATCTGTGACGCACATCAGAGAATATTTTGAATAAAGAATTCGCAACGCTTTTACAAATGTTCATCGTAAACATTGCCATCGCGTGTTACACTCTCAACGTTAAATGGAAATCAATTTATCAAGCGTAAGCGATATCCATTCAACAAATACCCAGATCAAAAAGCACGCAGTAACCCGATCCTCGAATTGGCAGCAGCAGTAGTAGGTATTGCGCGCAGTTACATGTATATAAAACTAGCGGATATAGACGAGATTGAGAGCGTTTCCGCAAACTCTCCCAATGAAAAATCAGGGGATTCGATTGGCCCAACTTGGCGGACACTCGAACCATCTCATCTCATCGAGAGCTTGTAAATCCCGAGAGAGAAAGAGAGAGAGAGAGACGAAGCCGTGTAGATTCAAGGAGGCTCTGAAAAATCTGTGAAAGCGTGTTATATGAGAGCAGATAAAAAGCGCGGCGTTATTACCCAACGGCGCCCTGGTAATCTCGTAAATCGCTTGGCACTAGCCCTCTCTCTCTCTCTCTCTCTCTCTCTCTCTCGGACTTTGAAGATCGTCGAAATTAAATTTTCATCCATCCGTTAGACCTGCCCACTGGCTTTTATCCCTTTTCATTCCAACCTGCTTTCTCTCTCTCTTTCTCGCTTGGAGCTACTCGCGTACATCATTCGTCCTCTCTCCCTCTCTCTCTCTCTCTGCGGGCTTTGCGTAGAGCAGCAGTGCGGTGGCTCTTCTGTTTGCTCTTTTTTGCTTTGAGCTCATATTTTCCCCGAGAGAACTTTGGCGCGCGATGTTTTCCGGTGAACGTGTTTGTTGAAAAATTATCTCTTTCGAGTAGCCCGCAAAAAAGTTGGATTTTAATTTATCGGCTACTTTCGGTGAATTGTAGAAGTAGCTATATAACAGCGACGATATTATTCACAGAGCGAGAGATTTTTAATCTAATTAAATTAATCAACTAGATTCTCTCTTCACGCTTAAAATAAGATTCTGCAGTCTCGAGAGTGTATATTATAAACTCGACATAATCCTCCGTAATCACTTGACTCTCGCGTTCTAAAATAACGCGCGAGAAGAGAGAGAGAAAGATCGAAAGAGCTCGCGCGGGTTGAGCGAACTAAAACTGAAACCGCGCAGCTCGAGCCTGTCAAAAGCAAGATTCGCCGCTATACTGTCTGAGGGGCGCAAACGAGGCGTCGCAGAAAATTGAAGCAGTAGACTGTATATATACGTGTTCATGTCTCGCGGCCGATAGTCCACATTTTACGCTGCATGCAGACAGAAAAAGAGTGTCCTCAGCCGCACATCCTTAATTACACTTGTGACTTCGTCGTGTATACGCGGGAATAATTCGAATGCGCGAAATCTTCTTCGCGATTTAATGGATATAAATAAATCGACGTAGTTGAGACGAGTGTTTCGCTGCGATGAAGATGATTTATTGCACGAGGCTATGAAATTAATTATCGTTATCATTGCGTCGTTAAGATGGCTATCTCTCGCCGTGCGTATACTTTGATTAATTAATGAATTTAATTGCTTCTAATGGCCAGAACAAAGTCATCAAGTAGCTCACTTTTTTATGTTAAACGAGCTGCGGAGACCTTCAGTGGAATATAGCTATGATCGGGCTTCGCACAATTGAGCTATTATTAAAATCAATGTATAGTGAGAGAGAGAGAGAGTCAGGCACTCGAGATGGAGATAAAGCTTTTTCTTTCATCGACGCGCAGTTTCTTACTCTGAGAGGAAGCTTCGATTGTTTCAGACAATTAATTAATTTTCATCGATTAATCACGACTAGCCTGAACTAGATTACAATAAATTTATTGTAACCTTTCCCGCGGTTTATATAACTTACCAACTTGTGTCTTCCTATACAAAGCCTTGTACTGATAGCCCAACTTATAGGAGACTCCGAAAAACTCCAGAAAACAATATCCCTTGGCGTCCGAGTACCTGTTCAGAAATTCCTCCCAACATTCTTCGCTCGAGTCAAACTCCTACTCTTCAACACACACACACACACAAACAAGACGCAATTACTCGTCCACAGTCCTTTAACAAGTGGCATACCCATGCGTATATGTATATATACGACGCGCCTGCAAATGCGTTCTTTGTCGGCGTCAGTTCTCGCTGATCGATGTCATTAGCTATTCATTAAATTCGCGCACTGTCGCGTGCCTCGAATGCGACGTTTCTGCTGCACTCTTTTATAATATATTTGTGTGGTGGGAAAGTTTGGGAGCTTCGAGGAGGCTTTTTTTTCGACTGAGCCTTTAATCTGCGAGTTTGTTCTTCTATTATAGTTTCTCGAGTCGTCGCGGAGTGATTGATATTCGCTTGCCCTCACACAGCTTGATGCGAAACGTGACAGTGGCGCTAATGCTTTTTTTTTCTGCGCCGTGGGAATAAAGGCGAGATATATTGCGAGATGTGGGTCTCGACTTTTCGCAAAGTTTCGCGCTGTGCGTTTGTCCCAGTTGCGATTTTCGACGTCTATAACTATATATTATTATAATGTCATCGTGATGATGAATCCACGCTGATTTATGCAGCGATTATCTCTCAGCTACTTGATTACAAAAAAAATGTTGTTTTCGCAGAGGTAGCGCATAAATAAAGTGGCCTTATTAACTAATTAAAGCAGCAGGTGATGAGGTTGTTGTAATAGATACTGTAATACCAGCTTCAAAGAGATGCACTGGCTCAAGCTTCAATTATCTTAACAAGATCGTGTAAACAAAAATTAGTACGTACGCTATAATAATATTCGAATACATCATATAAATCCTCGTTCGCTCAGAAAAACGCGAGTGAGCTATATATGTATAATATACAAGCGCAGCATAATCATCATGCTCCAAATAAAATGTACGCCTCTTTTTTCGCCTAGAAAGTTCGTGTACATAATACACACAAACACAACAGCCACTAATTTCGTACGTAATAAACTCCAGGTTACATTCGCGCGCGATTCGGCGTATAAATCAGACGCAGAGGAAGCTGAAAAGAATTGCATAACTCGCGTTAACGAAGCGTGGACTCGAGAGAGCGCGCCGGAAATGCTCCCTCTTGCTGGCTTCGTAACGTAATTACACCTATGTGAAAAGGGCCGGCTGAATCCGGCTCATTACGCTATACTACTGCTGCTGCTGCTGCTGCTGCTGCTGCCGCGACGTCGCTGCAACTGCACAGCAAAGAGCATAGATGAGAAGAAGAAGGAGGAGGAGAAGGAGTGAGTCGCCTTAATTTCTCTCGAGATTCAGTTTCCAAAACGCCGACGAGATTTCATCCTGACTAGCTATTAGATCTTATTTATACACTGCGTGGAATCTCTTTGATGACATCTTTAATTTTATTTAAAATCCAGCTTCGGCATTGCTAACTACCTAACCCTGTTCTTTCCATTCAGTGCAAACTCTCCTGTAACTGTACATACACATAGCGTCGAATCGAGCTATAGCCGGCTTCTAATTACCCGAGCACTAAGCTACACTATAGCTGCCTAATACCTCTATATAGCATTGCTCGCCAAATTAAATGAAACGACGAGAGAAGTAAAGGGGACAAGTTGCCTGTCGTCGTTCTCTGGATACACTTACACATACGGTTGAAAGTAAGTATATATATATAGTACAATTGTACACACAGGGATGCGCTACCGAGAGTCGAGTCTCCCATACAGCTACTGCAACGGAGTATATACGTGATTCACATCGCACGAATCACACAATGGCTCCGATAATGCACGTAACGTATAGACTAGCTCTCGGGTTTTTCGCGAAATGGAGATGGAGAAAGAAGCAGGCGACAAAGGAAATAAAGAAAAAAAGACGACGCTCGAGGCCGGTTATATAGATATATATAGGAGATCGAGAATACACACGGCGACGCGATGTAGCCGCGTGTACCAAAGCGAGTCGCGCACTACTCTCTGGATGTAGCTGCAAGCGCCGTACGGTACAATAACCCGAGGAGGTGGGCTTTCCCTCTCTCTCTCTCTCTCTCTCTCTCTCTCTCTCTCTCTCTCTCTCTCTCTCAGTGTTATGCAAATCCGAAACGTGTTACGTACGCTATGCCTGGGAACCACTTCCGGAGCGAGTCTAAGCGCGTTAACTCGATGACGATCTCTTTCTTGCTTCTCTCTCTCTCTCTAGCTCGCTCGCACTTACTTACAGCGAGTGTATCGCGCTCGATCGACTCGTTGAATTTCCTCTCTTTCTCTCGTGTACGTATACGTGCACTATAGCAACTCGGCCTTTTGCGTTTTCTCGCCCGCAGCGCAGCGGGTAGCATAGCGATCTAATTTAGCTACTTTGGACACGGAAAGCGAGAGAGAGAGAGAGAGAGAGAGAGAGAGAGAGAGAGAGAGCAGCTCACGCGCACTACACTGTACCCTATTCAATTTGCCTGCTGCTTAATCCGCTAAACGGATTCTGCGTAATTTTCACTGCAGTGTGTAAAGCGCGGTCCTGCTATAGTGCTACTGCTGCTTGTTATTTTTAAAGCCCGGCAGCTAATTCGAGCTTTCGCTCCTGCTGCTGCCACCCTGCTCACGACTTTTGCGATTTCTTGCACAACTGAAAGGGAGAACTACGTTCTTTTCGCTTATATCGCTCGTCTGCGTACGCGCTCGGGCTTTGTGATATTTTACTCGTGTATATGACATAGGTTATAGAGAGGGCTCGGATGAAAGTGAGTTTAACTCTGCAGTTGGCAGCGCGAGCTTTTCGCGAAAATGTGCGCGGCTGCGCTGAGCTGTTGAAATGCTTTGTGAGTGTGTGTGTGTGTGATAATATCTGATGCTGTTTTTTCATTATCGAGCTGGCTTAATTTAGGAAGATTCGCAGATTTTTATTGTCACTGCTGAATGCTGATGTATACTATACTTGTGAAAAGGACCTTGCGGGAGATCATAATGCTTGCGTTTCAAACGCCATCAGGGAGTTGGTCGTATAAAATATTTTCGACCCACCATTGTACTTAACACTGAATTTTCCGCGCCATTGTATGGAAATCCGAGCTTTTTTCTACTCAGCTCAAGCGGAGAAAACTTGCTGAGATAGGGGAAAACTTCCGTTGCCATATAGCCAAGGGGGACAATGACACAAGGATCCAAAATTTTTCATCCGGCTGCGACTTGCTTCAATTTTTTTTTGTACACACTTTGATTTACAACAGTGTTTTTGTTTAGCTTAAAGTTATATGTACATCGGCTTTAAGGATAATAAAGCGAGTCGATGTCGATTGCGCTATTATGTACACCGTTAATAGTAATGAGCAAAGGAAGAACGGGAATTTCGTGGGAACATTAAATTTTAATTCCAAGTGTGTTATATTCGGTAAAGGCGTTACGAGAAATCCAGAGGATGAGAACATTTACATGCCGATGTTAATGAATTATGTAGAGAAGAGTTCTTTGTCCTCGAACTACCTCGTAACAATTTTTGCGCGTGGGCCATTCGTGAATAATAGCTGTGGATATACTGTTCTTTTTTTCCGCCTACATATCTTAATCCAAGTTCGATACAAGCTTTCATTATTCTCATAAATTATTTAAATCACATAATCTGCAAAATTTATGTACATATTATCGATTATCAAGGCGACACACTTCCGAAGTCTTTTCCCAGCATCTTGTGTGCGTCTTATTTATGACTCCTGCAGTGCACATTGCTAACTTTATATATTTATTATAACCGTTAACCGGAGTAGTATTAGAATGTCTTTAATGCTCGTATACATAATGGATATAGGGTATAACCTGTCGTGCATTACAATCCAGTCTTCACGCAATATTCACGAATAGAAATTTATTATAAACTTTCGAATTCAATCATTGAACATTTACACTTCAATTCTAAAAAAAAATTCTAACGCAGTCTTTTAAGCACAGTATCAGCGCGTACAACGTATACGTAACCCTTTAGTACCTACCCAATAAGAGTAAAAAAAAACTGAGGAGAAAAACTCTGTCCACTCGAGTAATTATTCGTTGCGTCGAGGCAGCGCTGAAAGAAGAGCAAACAAAAAGAAAAAGACAATAACGAGAGACATACCAGTGGGGTAGCTTCTCTCCTATGTTTATTCCGTTTTCCCGAGCACGTACGCTGCGCTTTTAACGCTCCCGTCCGGAAGGCCTCGTGTCCTGTGCTTTTTTACCGATATACAACCACGCCGGCAATTTCCTCGGGCTGTCGCGATATGCGCGTCGCGAAAGCCTTGTCACCGGAAATTGCGCTAGAGTTACGTTCCAAAGCTGCCTGAGAGAGAGAGAGAGAGAGAGAGAGAGAGAGCAGGAGGAGAAATAGGGGCTGACCAGGGACTTGGTAATGTTCGCGTTTTAAGGCTATTGGTTAGTGAGAGGCTTTGCGACGCGTGTTAGCTTGGTATATATAGGTGTGATCTTCGAGTTTAGAAGAATTATAGATGCGACATGTTTGATACGGTTATATGGCTATGATCTCTTATACTTTGTATTAAATATCACATACATTTTATTTATACGATATTTTGTTTCAAATAAATACAAATTATCGAAAAAAAACTTTCTGTGAATAATATGATACGGTTTACATTACGTATCGTATACCTTTGAATTAAAAATACATTCTATTTTGTCACTTCATATGTATTTTTAAGAGAAAAGAATGAAACGACAGTTGGCATATATTGCGTTTACAATAAATTGAATTATTGAAACATCTGCAGAATACAAGAAGAGCGTTTTAGGCGCATATTTGACGATGTATGAAGCATCCATATTGACTACATTATATATTGCTATATGTGAATAATAGATACGACATGTCATGCTTCTGTTCTCAATTGTACTACACAACTACAACACGCTATCCCTTTGCTAGCATCAACAAACTGCGTTGTAATTTCTTGGAAAATAAAAGATAGAGAAAATTTTATATAAATACACATAATTCCAATAAACATTAAAATGAAATTATTAATTGCGTTAAATATATGCATCGATATTGATACTTGCTTATATCAACGCAACTTAATAATTTTAACTCTATGAAACATCGATTTTATCAAACTAAATTTGAATATTGAAACACATACTCGAACAATTTATACTCCTAAAATGCTTCGAAAACGTGAGGTAAGCCACTATATAGAGTGTGTACACAAATTTAATATATTGTCTGCCTTGCGGTTTTGCTTTAACACAGAAGATATTTGGCGCAGAAATGCAGATGAAGTTGGCAGGTTCAGCCTTCTGAGTCGACGTGCCTGATGCCTGTACAGCTAAGTTATGCCCCCGTGACTGTGAACTATGCAAGACGAGCTAGTCTCTTTGACCATTGCAGGGACTGCGTACTTACGCTTCGTTTGACCCTAAAAACGTATATGCGTTATTAAAATCAACTAGACTAGAACAGAATTATCAAATAGACTATTTATTTGTTAGAATTATTTTCCCATTCTTTATAAATATGTAATTTTGAAACATTATTCCTTGCGATTATAATAACTGCTGTGTAATAAATCGAATGATATAAAATGAGAATTTCCGTGTTATTGCTGTGGGGTAAATTCACATATAATAGATGTTGCCTGCAGTATTATCTGATTTCAATGTTTCGCCGTACCAGGCCAGACGCTCGCTATATTATATCCATAGTATATGCAAAGCAAGGGTGTAAAGTCATGTTAACGATCCTTTGGCTGATTTGCGCTGTCGCTTTGGATGGTGAACCGAGAAATGCAATAACGTAATAATCGTTTACGTTATGCTAGATTCCATCTGCAAAAAACGATAGCCAATTTTATAAGAAACTAAGTTATACCTGTCTTAAACGTTGATATACCTATAGCTTTGCTGCTTATTTTTAGACAACCTACATTTATATGTGTAATTTATATTTAAATTATGTTAACGATATACCTTTTAATTTATTATGGCATCTATTGTAGTATACTATATAGTGTGCCTCATCATGCATTAATTAATTGCAATTATTATAATGAAAATGAATCTACTTTTCTCTCATGCCTTTGTATCCTCGGGCGATGTATCTTTTGTAATTTTAATAAACTCTTGAAGGAGGTAAATTTAACTCATCTTCCTATTACGCGAGCATCTATAACTATATACTGTTATCGGTATTCCTTTGTATTAGTATATTATCTTGAAACAAAGCATAACCATTCTCGAGTATTAATTTTCATTATTGTTATATGCTATTATCAAAGATGAGTAAAACTTTATAAAGCAGGTGATTAATACACAATAAAATGTTTAAAACATGAACCATTTTATTTTTTTGGAAAAAGTAGTAATCTTTGTTCACTATTGTTTAAAACAAATCTTCTTTCATTAAACTTGAAATTCATTATTAGTAACATTGATAAATATTTAGCAATTACGTCAATGAGTGAACAAATATTTAGCGACATTTAGGTACACGCGCATCAGGTATTATATAAAGATGCGAAATGGAACGTTAATGGAAGAATCAATAATTCAATGTTGTATTGTTTGTACCGATTTTTTCCTCAGTCTTTCAAGTCAATAAACGTCCCTTTTATCTGTTACGTCACCTGTGTGTGTGTGTGAGAGAGAGAATCGATGTATGTACTCCAACAGTTTTATCAAATATTCAATAAACATTCAGCAAACAGAAAAAAAAGAACGTCACTCGCTTGTGTGCTTACACTATGTCGTTATACGTATAAAATACGTCGCGATCCAACAGCCACTCGACGGCGGCGCGTTACAGCTCGTGCGCTCGCACGGTTTCAATTTTCTCTCCCCCTTTGTGCATTTAACGCCAAACGCTGTTTCGCAAAACAGTTTCATCGCCGGCGCCCTATATATGGCTACCCCGAACAGTACACACTCGAGTACTATATATAGCGCATATAAATGTATTTACTCCGAAATGACCATCGATATACGATGGCCGAATAAAGCTCCTATACTTTCGGGAGAGGGGAGGATTGCGCGCCGTAAGAAAAGTAGCAGTGCCAGCGCAAAAGTGCTTCTCCGACAATCGGCCGTTTCGCTTAACGATCCACCTCCAGCTCCCCCCCTTATACTTCCATCTCTCCTTCTCGTGGCCTAATCTCCTTTATCGCACCATTAAGGCGTGGCGGTGGTCCATCGAGCCCCGACGTCATTGCGCTCGAGAGAAGAGAAAGGAAGACGAATAGTAGAGAAATAGTGTATATATATACACACAGAAATCCCTTTTTTTTTCTCGCTGCAGCGACACTTCCGCTGCATTTAATCTCAGCACGACTACTACTATCTATACCCTTGTATACATGTAGCGTTCATTAACGCGGGACGGCGAAATCGCGCGCGCACGCCTGTACTCGTAAACATAACTACGCGGACGAACGGGAGCTTAATTCGATTAGGCCGCGCGATCATCGTGATCGGATTGCGCTGCTGCTGCCGCTTATTTGCTGTACTTGCCCTTTCCTCGCTCCAGAAACTACTGCCGATGTACATCGTGAATTTACAGCACCGAGAGCCAATGCGAAACCGATGGAGGCAGCTGCCACGCGAGTTTAGCAAGTGATGCTGCTGTTGTCCCGGGACACCGGAATTAATTTCGGATTCGAGCGAGAGGGATTTGTATTTTATTTTTATCGTTGGCTACGTTTTATTCGGATTTATCCTGTTAATTGGAAATCAAGGCACTTCTCGCACGCTTTCACAAACTTTGTTTGATCGTAATGTTGCCGAACGGTTCGTTGTAGTTTATCCGTTTAATAGTATGTAAGTACAATCATGGTATATTACGTAATTAAGTGTTTTTTTTTGTTCTTCAATAATAATAATTAGTGGTTCATTTAGACCACAGTCGTGAAATAAGTAAACTACGCTATCCGCTTAAACAGTCCAAATACACATGTCTCTCCATTATAAATATATACGCAAACTGTGCGCGAGAGCACAGGCTTCAAAGAGGTGCACCACAGTGCTTGCAGCACAGACAGAATATAAACGCACTACTATAGCTCGGCCGCGTCTACTCTTACTCTTGTCGGGAGGAGGGGCTACTCGAAAGTCCACTCTCTGCTGCTCTATATGGCGGTGCAGCGCTTTAGTCGCCTAATGGTCGAGGATTAAATTATGCCCGAGTGTTTACCTCGAGCCGCTTGCGCAGCTAATACGCATCACAGAAGATATAAAGAGACGACAACGAGGTATGTCAATATCTGGATGGTAGGGTGGAAACTGGGGGCTAATGCCTAAGATATTAATCATTTTCAATCATTTAAATAAAAAGATTTCCTAGGTAATAGACACCATTTTCCGCACTACCGTCCGGATGGTAGTGCGGAAAATGGGGTCTAATGACTAGGAAATTTTTTTTCTGTGGCAGATTCTGTTATATTGGGGGCACAGTTTGTAACAGCTGAACTCTATCGATCGTTCGACAAGCAGAAAAATCCTCACGCAAAAGCTCCAGCGCATGTGTTAAAGTGTCAGCTGCAGCCGCAGAGCATATAGCTGATCAAAAATCTATTGCGAAGCTCGTTCCTCTCGAGCTACTGCTGCGGGGCAACACACTCGAGTTAAGACGACGGGGAATCCCCGTGTAGACTCTGATGGTCTCCCGCAAGCAGAACCGCGCGCGTCCTAGTCCTAATAATCCCGGTCCGGACTTTTGGAATTTTCTCGTCGAGAGCCACATTCGCTCATCCTACACACACACGTGAAATTCTCTCGTATTTGGTTAAATGCGGGTCTACGCGACTTTACCATATAGTCTGATGTGTACTCGACCTGTCCATCCACCGAGTTCTTGTTGTTTGTTCTTTGCGGTACGCGATTTTATATATATGGCGTGTCGTGTGCTACAGTACACCGAGAGGCGTACTGTAGCACACGACACATTTTGTTAAGACACATTCGATGCAGCGATGCAATATATTTTCCTCTATAGTCGCTGCTTTATGTGTCTTCTGGATTTTGCCGGCACTTTTATGAAGATTTGTTTACGTATGATGCTGCTGCTGGTGCAGGAAATTTGATGGACCACTTTATATAGGTACACCTGCTGTATGCACTCGTATAAGCTTAAATTTCGAATAAATAACGTTATTACATAGTTTAATCCGCCGATACAACAACGGGGTATAATATAGTTTTTCATCAACCCTGATGCAGAGATCAAGCTCACGCAAGTGCTGATAACAAAGCATAGACATCAGCACCGGAAACCAGAGATAGAGAGAAGCAGCGTTCGCATCTCTTCCATCGCATACATCATCGCATCCCGAGGACGCGCATTACGCTACAGTGGGATGCATCGTGTCAGCTCTTCCCGGCAATTACACATAAACAGCGTACACCGTTGTCCTATATAGCATTCGACACTCCCTCCGCCTCTGTTCTCGACACTGCGCTTGCACTGTACAGCACGTTTTCAAGCTCTCGTACAAAGCATGTGCGGGAGTAGGCGTGTAATCCAGGAGAGTGCAGTAGTAGTTGGTTCTTGAGCTGCGAGTCGTCCGATAAAGCGATCGAGATTAATACGGAAAGCGAGAGAGAAAGACGCTATACTGGAGGGAGGGACTTTGGAATATCGACCGATGTGTGCATCAGACACGTCATCCTCGGCCTCGATCGTAAATCCTATGGACGAGAGTCGACGTTTACTTATACGCACCTGCATCAGCAGAGTTTGTGTACGCAATACTGACGGAATCGAATATGACCTGCGACTCGGTAGTCACTTGCTGCCGCTGTGTGAATTATCTCTCTCTCTCTCACAGTCTGTTTGATTGAGGAACACACGTGAGCGTTTGAGTAAAGCTGTAGGACAGTTCTCTCCTCTCTCTCTGTTTGGAGTGCGGGAATTGCTTGATGCGAGTGTGCGACACTCGGCTAATGCTTATCTACGCGGTCTCTGCGCTTCTGGAAATATTTTAGAGAGGTTTGCCGGATTAAATAGTCAACTGAGTTGGCATACAGTTTGCCTCATCTTTTAGAAGGTAAAGCTTGGCAGAATTTGAATGGGTGAAAATGTATAAATTCACTTTCCAACCTTTGCCGAGGTTTCATCTTTATTTTTATATAGAGTTATAGTATACATCGCGATAATGCAAAGTTTCCTCGAATTCATGCGATAACAACAGCAACAGTAGCATAAGCAACAACGACTAGGCGCCTCATCTCAAGCCCGCATATATCCACATCAGTATATACGCATATTAGATATCTCACACACATCAACACGTAGATAGATATAGATACATGTAATATATACACAGCGCGTCGCACAACAATCCTAATACCCTCTCGCGACATATATATATACCTACAGGATCCTTGTAAAACAATGTATATAACGCGTCTCTCAACCTCTAATATATACACGGCACATAACGCTCTCAACTCTGCAGTATTAGGTGCGTTATTGGTGTAGTTTCGGGAGCGTAATGCCGATTATTACGCGCAGCAACAGCGTTGAGACTGTATATACGCCGACCGCAGAGACGCCGCACCGTTGAACTTCTCGCAGCAGCGGCGGCTTATCGCAGAAGATCAGCTTCGTGCGTATAACGCGAGAACTTGCTGCTCTCGAGGGAATTTGCGCGCATTTGCCTAACCGCGTTAGCGAAACCCGATCCAAATATCCGTGTGTGTATGTGTGCGTGTACGTGTGGAAGGACGTCGCGGCAGCAACAGCCTGATGGTTCTTAAGCCGATGGAGCTGATCTCTCACTCTCTCTCGCTTTATCCTCAAGCGACTCTGAGAAGTACTCGTTGCGCGACTCTATATACGTATAGTGTAAATTGGAAAGTTTGTGTACTATCCCTCGAGATGTGCGTGTTGGTTGCGCTAATGGCGAGAAAAAATTGCTCGCTTATAGGCGAGGTATATATTTTTTTAGTACCGCAGCTCCTCTTTGCTTGACTTATTATTTTTTTTTTTTTACTCTCAAATTAATCCTTTAGACTCCTGCTCTTTTGAGAGAGTAAAAAAAGGTTATCAGCTCGACGGGCAGGAATTTGCTGCTTCGCGTGTCAAAGGTAATTCCGTGTGCTATACTGACACCGTCACTATAATTAACGGCTATCACCTGGATTCGCTCCGCGCGACAGAAACATCTCGGATTTAATCAACTGACTCGCTTATGTTTAACGTATAAATATAAAGAATCATACTAATATTGACTTTTCTCTTGCAGATGAGTGGCAAACGTACGAGGAGTTTTAAATGCGCGGTGCATCATCGAGATCGGGAAGTTTGTTCGGAGAACGACTTCCACCTACTGATTCACGAGCCGCCACTTTTCCAAAGGTAAGTGAGACACACACCACACACACACACACACACACACACACATACCTATATAACGTTTAATTATAACTTATCTCTACGCAAAACGAAGAAATTCAATCAGAACCATACGCTGCAGTTTCGCATATATGAAACTGATTGCATCGTCGTTCTCTTATCGATTATTCCATCGAGGCTTCCATTAAGCACAGCAGAGAACTCCCATATCGACGATAATATCAAAATCGATCGGCCGATCATAAAAACAATGTCGGCGTATAACCTTAGCAAGAACTGAATCGCTTTAACTGCGCACAGAGTATTCGACTACCAGATACACACTGCAGAACTTTCGTACAAGCTATAGTCCTCTATATACACATATATACTCTCGAAAAGATCCCGACGAGGACTATCTTTTCTCTGACGACGTGTATATATATATATACGTTTCATAGCTGCGCGCACGCTTTGTCCTAATCTGAAATAAAATCGCCGGCAGTAGTAGTTCGATGCTATCCGGCTGCGCTCGATAATCCTCGACTCGGGATTACATTTCTAATTTTCCTTCCCTACATACTGTACTACTCGCAGTATCATCCTCGGATAGAAATGTACGACTCTCTAATACTGCTTATTTTCTACGCGGGATTTTATATAATAGATAAGGAAAAAGTGTAAGCTGAATTCCGGCGACTTTTGCGTCAATATTTTTGTTCGAAGTGAATCACGACGATTATTTAATTTTGCAACCTAGCGTCCATGATCCACTGAGTATGAGCTTTCGAAACGACGAAAAATTGAGCAACCGTCGTCGCGCACAAAGCCGCGCGCGCGCGAGAACGACAATTAAAAATAAGGCTGTGTACGCGAAGTACTCTATACTCTTGCGAAAATACCCCCCCACACACTGTATTCTCACGCGCGCGCTCAAAGACAAAAGAAAAGTGTTCCGGGTGCGCGCAAGTACAATTCCCGCCGAAAGCAGGAAGTGTAGCTCTATTAGATAACAATACTTTTAGACTCGCGTGAGATTTTCGAAAGCGCAATTTTTTGTTCTATACCGATAGATCGAAACTGAAAAAAAGGAAATCAAGCGCGACATGCGGTTAATTTTAACGGTCGGATATAACAAAGAACCTCTATACTCTCGCGGAGAAACCAAAAGTGATTTTAAAACAAGGAGCGCTATAGCCTCTTTCATCCAGTAGTAGTAGTAGTAGTAGTAGTAGTAGTAGCAGCAGCTTCTGCAGAGCGCGCGTACGTAGCAACGTACGTCTCGACTACTTTAATGGCGCAGCTTCATAAATAATTCATCCTATCCCGGCGCGTCGTCGTCGTCGTCCTCTCGAGAGCTTTTTCTCCTCCGCAAGCTCTCTCTCTCTCCCTTTTTCAACAGTAGTCTCTGAAAATTCCTGAGCACACAAGATAAGAGAGAGAGAGAGAAAGCTCGGCACCTGCGCAAGACCTCGGGCTCCCTTGTCGGCTTTGCAAATAAAATATCGTCTCTCGTCAAGCGGCGGTCGCGCTGCTGCACGAAAAAAAGCTCGCGACGAGTGGCAGACAGGCAGGCCGAGGATGCAAGAGTGCGAAAATATGACGACGCGGAAGAGGCCGTGTTATATTATGGTATTCCGAGCAGGTACTGCACGCTGAGACTCTGTCGCACGAGATGCAGTCGTTATATGGCGCTGCGGTATATAGTTGCTGTGAGGCTGGAGCTAAAATTTTTTTTTTTTCTAGTAGAGATAGAGAGGGAGATGACGTTTTTATACATTTATTGGCACGGCCTTGTTTTTTATTCAGTTCGCGACTCGTCGAGAAATATTTTCAAGATGAAAGCAAATATTCGCGAAAGTGAGTATATTCCAGTTGGAATGGATACATTGATACGAGGGGAGCAATAATATTTTTCACGGTGTATTGTTATTTGCCTTTGATATACACGGCTTGTTATTCCACTATCAATAAGGGTCAACACGAATTTGTTTTATTAAAAAAAAAGGAAACAAAATTCGAAAATTAGACGCACTCCTTAATTATAACTACGATAAAAATGTACAGTCCCTGAAGTTGCAAAAATTGAAGACAAAAATACACTCAACTTCCACTCGAGTTAATGCAGCAAAAAACTAGGTGCGAAAAATCCCGTGGGCTCGTTATATACAGCCGCGCGTATACGCGGTAACCCAAATTCGTTACTACCACGTCTTCTAGCGCAACCCCAAGTGATGCTCAGGACGCATAAATAGGGTGTGCGAGAGCACCGGTATACATATACACGCTCTTATATACATACATATATGCGAGATCGCGTCTCGTTAGTCACTCTGCGAGCCGCGAGCGACACTCGTTCAAAGTGACTCCGACTGCTCTTCACTCACCCCTCTCAAGCTTCTTTTTTTTTACTCGTTTCAACCGTATATATAATATATGTGTAGATGTAGATATATAGTGGCGCTGCGTACTGTTGTGATGGATGAATGTTTTTATAATTTTTCGCGAGATCACGGAGAAAATGCGCTCCTCGTATAGTCGAGGCTTTGTGTGTGCAGTAGGATATCGGTTTATCGTTGGATATATTCGACCTATTTTGCTCGTAGTAAACGAAAATTGCATACGTTTGCCAATAAAGGAGGCATCTGCAGAGGAAAATTATTAACGCCACGTAATACCGCGATGTCGAAATTAATATATCGTGTGAATTACGGATTCGTTTCATTATTGAAATTTCGCTATACATCAATGAATGCAATAGTCGACCCTATTTACATTTACTACAAAAGACCTTTATTACGTCAGTAAACATTTCTCGAGGACAACGATAGACAGCAGGTATAAAAGTAGCCCGAGCTTGTAAAACCCCGAAAAATTGCTTATACCTATACCAGTCGAGAAATAAAAATCGTTCACCGGTCGCCCCTGGTAACAACCTATCTATATAGTTATAACGCACGCACAGGAATTTCTTCCTGTCCGGTCGACAGAGGATTCACCGAGGAAAAAACGGCTCCGGTGTGCGGAAGAGTCATAAATATAATCCTACAACTCTCCATTATAGCCGTCAGAGACAGTCGAGCGTACGTGATCGAACAATGCGCTTCTCGTTCTCTCTCTCTCTCTCTCTACGTTCTGGCTAATTCCCGGGCAACGATCGAGCCGCACGAATTTTCCGACAATCGCTTTTCTCTCTCACATTCGAGCCTCGCCTTCAGATTCACCCGGTGCGCATATAACACGTAAAAACAGGCTGCACGCCGAAAAAGACTGCGAAACTGCGGGGCGCGTGTGGCAGATATACATAACATATATGCGTGCGTGTGTTATATGTACGAGAGAGCACAATAGGCTGCGACACAGCAGTATATACCTATATGTATAGTGGCCCCACCTCGACGCAGCACAATGTGGACACAAGTGTGTGCGTGCGGCAGCCAGAGCTCGCCCACGTAGTATTAGAGAGAGGAAGCGACGGTGCACCTGGAGATTTTCTCTCTCTCTCTCTCTTTCTACCTCCGGCACGAGCTATATGGGTAAAAACGAGCGCTGAAAGAGTGTGCGGAGGTTTTGTGCGCCTAAGGAGCTTGGTCTCGACAGGTACGAACACGAGTCTGTTTCCGGATGCGATTTCACGGAAGCCCAGACGTGAATCATACGCTACTTCCCGCCGTTATATGCTACTGCCTTCTTTGCCAATTGATCGGCGAAGACGATGTTTCTTCTCTTTTTTTAGTTTTTTCTTGTTGGCTGCGTGTTGCAAACGGGCTTTTCAGTCGAGAAGTGCGCTCTATAGCCGGATACGCTGATCAGATGTATGACGAAGGACACATTTTTGTTGCAATGGAATGTGAAGACTCATATATTGTTATTTTCTGGGCTTTGTATAAGGATAGATAGTTTTTTACTGCTCTTATGGAATTTAGAATGATGATGATGATGCGGGTTTGGAACGATTTTAAAATATAATTTTCAATAATATGTGAGCCTTTTGATGGTATATGTCTGCATAAATCATAAAGGTTTTATTTTCAGTGAATTCGAATAATTGAAGCGGCAGAGTATTACAGACTTTGTATAGATTGCGTTTAAATTTATAAACGGATTCCACGATTGTAATATATTTCATTTGCAAACGCGGTTTATTATGCTCAGATGGAAATCGAATTTTAAATATTTACGTCATTTAAAATAGTATTACTGCTGCAATTTAGTTTTATTATGTAATAGAGACACTCGTATTTTTCTCAAGTCAATGATCATCGAAAAGATATAGCTATAATTAAAAAAAAAATTTCGAACCTTTTTTTAAGAAATGCAAAATTTACACAAACACTGTATAAACTGTAATGGGAAAAGGATATGTCGGAGGATTTCATTATTTACAACAGGAGCGAAGATTTGTGTACTTTGTAAAAAAATATCTTTATTCATAAAATTTTACAAATTTGTTTAATACACACATTTATATTTTATAAAATCACTTCACAGTTGATGAGAACATATTTTACTACAAAAACGTCGATTTACATAAAATATATATTTTTCCGAAGCAAATCATTTAATCAATGACTTGTCATCGATTGAGTGGCTACGATAACGTTTAACTCAAGAACATGTTTTGACGTAATTTGATATGCTACACACGATAACTTGAGATTATTTTTCGAATTTTTATTATTTGGCTCATAATGAAATATTCAAATTTAAAAAAAAAAAACTAACTACCGCGACTTGTGAAAATTGCCGAATTTACACTTTCACGGAGAGAAAAGCATCGCCATCATAATAAAATCAGCTTTTATAGATTTTCTATATATCTTTAATCAATATCTGCGCGAACACTGTATTTATAGCGTGAATAGAGAAGTCCAAAACTGCTTCGTTTTACGGATTAACACTGTCTTTTTTCTCAGTTTTCAAAAATGTACAAAACTTACAAATTTTCGATTTCTTTTTCTCCTAATCATACGCATAACAAAATCTTTTTCAACTCATGCAGTCTATACAAAAAAAAAAACTGACACTTCTTATTCTTTCCGGCCTCCATTCCGTATCCAATACCTCAAAACTTTAACCGTGCCAAACTCTACGTACGCGTACCAACAAAAAAAAAGAAAATATTGCAAACGACAATACACAATTTTTCATCAACTCTCATGCTTATCGCGGTAGCATATCCAGAACGTCAAAAACTCCTGCACTACAATAACCATCACTCTTATTTTCCGCAATAGTCCAAAGAAAAAGTTCTCCTACATAAATAATCACTCACTTCATCACAACAAAATAATCTCCTCACAATTCGATTGAAAGCAGCAAACGCAGCAACTTTTCGATAAAATCCACGCGCACTCTCGCAGAAAATAGCCGACCGTATTTAACAAGAGGACAAGTATATAGAAGAAACACACGAAGCGCACAGCGCCGCGTCCAGCGGCGGAATGCGCTCTGCGCGCGACTCGACGGTCTGCACGGCGACGGCGCGCTCCCAACCATTGGTCCTACTCTACCCCCCACACAACCTTGCCCCTGGCGGCGGCCAATCCCTGCCGTCCTATTCTCCCCCCTCTACAGTCTCAATACCGCGTGTACACCCACGCCCACGCCTCGTCCCTCTCTCTCACTCTCTATACACTGGCGCTCGGTTCAAGCTGAACAGTCGGTCAGTAAGCCCGCGGCGACTGCGAGCGGCACGACGCGTCGGCCTCGACGCTGCAGCACAAGCTCGCGCTCGAGAGCAGTCACTCTTTTTCTCTCTCTCCCCCTTGTATTATACACGAGTATTATATACACTTTATTATATTCCCCTCGTCGTCGTCGTCGTTGTTGTTGTTATTATTATTATTTGCCTATGTTTTGTGTGTCAAGTTTTCGTTGGATGATCGATTATTGCGATGCACAATGACGATCCTCGCGCTTGTGCTGTGTGAGAGTTGTTATTATTATTACCGGCGCAGTTATTGAGACTCGTCGAGGTGAATATATCATACTCTCGTTGCTCTAAGACAGTGCGCGAGCGCGGAATGAGGAAGAAATCGCTTATCATGTGCGTGACAACGCCGCTGAGCGCGAGCAAAATGCTCAAGAAGAAGGAAGAAGCTGCAGCCTCTGGCAGGACTGTCACGGTAACCAGTACTACACAGCTGCACCAGAGCAACGCCGGCGAGATCGCCGGCAAACCTCAGCACACATCGATCATGTAAATAGCTTATCATCATTACAATATTATGTGTCTGACTTTTTCTATATTTATAACACGCCCTGTTGGTGCGTATGTTATACACGTGAGTGTCAGGAGAAACGAGCTATCAATGTCAAAAATTCACGTCCTCTGCGCGCACCGGTGTTTTTGTTTGGAATACTTATAGATATATCGGAGTGAGAGGTATAGTATCAGCGCGCGCGTCTGCAGCGCCGGCGCCACGTGCCGTGCCACGCGACTCGCGGCTGATGCTCTCTTCTCGGCCGCGGCGGCGGCGCCGGTTATGTACTCGTGTTTCTCGCTGTATATTATATTCTTTCTTTCTGGTATATATAAATTGGACGAGCTGTTATCGTGATTCGAATTTTTTTGTAGTATGTATATTAATGGCCGATGGATTAGCGGGAAGAACGTCGTGTTTAATTCCGATTTCACGAGAGTTGCAATTCCAGAGGACGAGTGTAAACAAGTGATTTTGTGTACTGCACAGAGAGTATTTTTTTTTTTTCGCTATACCTGTCGTGATGCGCGCTTTTAGCACACCATTAACGTTGCTTTCGCGCTATAGATCGTGGAAAAATCTGTAAATAAAATAAAAAAAATAAACAAACTCGGGAGGCACGTAGGTTTGTTGTGGGATATTCGTGTTTTTCGAAAATACACACGCGGAAATAGTTTTCGCTGTCGTCAATATAAAACAAAAGTCACTATACTTCAAACAAGTATATTATAAGATCGCTCGCTCGCTGTAGTGTGTAGATAGGTGCATGCACCAATCGTGCAATTAATCAAACAGTGTACACATGTGCGAATTCGTTTCCTCAAAAGCCATCACCATACGGTTTCTCCCCTATTTTGCACCCGATAAATTAACGCTTCGCTGCATGCATCAGTCGGTCAGACCAAATATAATTAACGATGCTCTCGACATTTCACGGCTCGGCAATTAAAAGAGCTTTGCGCTCGCTTCCGTTGAAATTCGAATGAACGAGAGACATAGCAAAGAGGATGAGAGAGAGAGAGTGTGTTTTAACTCGGTAAATAACAACAGATATAAAGCACACGACGTTCTTGAAAATAATGCGACTAGTTTATCAGCGTCGCGGAGCTTTTTCTCTCTCATATTTATACTGCAGCAGCAGAGAGAAGAGCAAAATGATGCTCTCGTAAATAGAAGAAGAAAAAGTGTAAGTAGCGTCGAGTCACTCAAAACTTAATCTGAAGCATCAGCCGCAGCTTTTCCAGCAGCCGGATTAGCCGTCGTCGCTGCGCCGCAATATGACTTCGTCTCCTTTCTTCTTTCGCCCCGTGTAGTTTTTTTTTTCGCATCAGCTTCTTCTTTTTGCCTAATTTAGTTTTCGCGTTCTCTCGGCCGCACAAGGTCGCCCGCAGGACACGGTGCATCGCGTCCGCTGACCTTTTCCTTTTTGCGAATCCTCTGCTTCTTTTTCTTATTCTTTCTCCACACTACCGCACGCGTCGTTCGTTTGTTTTCGTCGCGTTGGGAATCCTCTGGAACTTTTTGCGAATTATTATAAAAGATGTACCCACCGATCTTTTTCGGACTGGAAAGTGACGATTTGATTCGAATTAAATTCCAGAAAGCGCCAATGAACTCGAGAGAGTGAGAACAATCGATAATAAACTCGTTCTAATACATACAACGGAACCGATACAGGTACCTATAATACAGCATAAAACGGATTTGTCGGATACAGCCTCGCCGCGGAAAAATAATGACTCGATGCACTGGAAATTTCAGTATCAAGCTAAAGTCCGCAGAGGGGTGGTGTGTATATGTACAGTGGATATAGATATATATTTAAGGGCCAAGGGTGCGTCGATGCACGACTAGACTGCACGCGATGCCGTTCTTTCATTCAACTTTTTTTACGACAGCCGCTGTTTTTTTATCTTTATGTGTTTGTCTGCGTGTCGCTCGCTCTGAAAATGTATTCCGATGCTTTTTATATGATTGTGAGGAGCGCTCGGGGAGACAGTGACTTTGGAGAACGTATATATACGATTTTATGATTTGAAAGGCCGCCGCCGAGAGTTCAGGTGTGTAATCAGCGTATATCGATTGCTTTTACCTACGAGTCTTTTCTTTTTTTTTTTTTAGGTCAGATTTTAGTGTTTGTGCTGTAAAGTTTACTAGTCAGCACTGGTTTGCTATTATAGATAACAATCGCGTTGGCTTATAATACAACCGGTAATCAACGATAACCAGAAATAGTTTTAAAAATTTATACATCGCACGGTAAATATGAATAATTGCTTTGCTTGAATTTTCAAACGCACGTGCGGAGAGATGAAAAGAATTCGTATATATAAGTATGCGAGCGTTGAAAGTTTAGGGCAGACATGTTTTATCGCTCTCCCAGCTGTAAATGTATGTGTGTGTGTGCGGGGGAGTGAGAAGAAGGTGGTAAATCGCGATATATACACGCGCGAACGCAATTTGATTTGCCGCTTGGATAGGGATTCACTTTGACGCCTTAACACTCTTGCCTACTTAGGGATGTTCGACATTCCCCTTTGCTGCTGCTGCTGCTTATTCTTTTCTTTTTATCGACAAAACGCAGCGTAGTCGCATCTCTCGATTATATCATCAGGTTCGATCTTTATATTGATTTAATATTATAATTCCGTAAACAAAGACAAAAATGAATTATGACTTGTGTGCGAACATCGATCGCTTTACGACGAAAGTCACAAGAAGCGATTGTCCGACGGCCAGATTTATCTTCCGACATCAACGGTGGGAAAAACAGCGCTGCTACCGGGGCGCGCGTTGAAATACGCGAAAAAGAGAGTCGGGCTTCGATAAATTTTTCGCTCGCCGCCTTTAAATTATCAGTATATTATATAGTCGAGAGATAAAATCGACCTTCGACTTTGGAACAATGCAAACATATAATTCTCGTTTTCGATTCGTACATCCACAACTTTACGCGAGCGAGAGTGTTTGTTATATACTTTTTTTTTGCGCGGGACGAAACTTTTTCAAAGGTATATACACATCATACTCTCGCACTGCAGATATTTATTTTTAATGAGAGAAAGAGCTTTGAAAAGCGCGTAACGTTGAAAACGTCAGAAAGGCCTCGACGCTCAGCGGGATGAGATGCGTTTAATTAACGTCGAGGCCAAAGTGCGGATAGAGGTGCAGTTTTTTTTCCGTATTATGCAACGAATAGCTGCGATCTCGAGTATACTCCACTCGTAAGTATATCTATACATGCATATCCATCGCGTCAATTAATATAGCTACGCGGTGTGGTGGCTGGATCGATGTATACACGTTTCCGTGCCAACAGAATCCTCTATATGAAAAATGCATCGTCCTCGAGTTCGTCGACCCTTTTCGGCTCCCTCCTACCCTTCCTCTCTCAAGACGCATCGCCGAAGAAGGCGTTCGTGTATTTTTCATAGGATACGTTATCCGAATGTGTTCTATCTTTCTCTCTCTCTCTTTGGCGCAAGGCGAGGAGCTCCGAAAACTTTGGCAATAATTCCAGCGACGGCGGCGCCACGACGTCGTGGCGTCGCTTTCCTCTCTTATATATACATTTCGTCTGGGCTTGTATAGTCGAAATGGGGCCAGCTGCCTCGACTTTTTCGCAAATTTAATATGGAGCGCGTTCGTGTATTTGCGCCTGACTTGTGCATATATGACACTATTGCGTCGACTATAAGTATTATTTTTCTCCTCCGAGGGGGAGAATAGACGTGTACGGCCGGCTATATGATATTGCGGGATTGGTTTGGAGGGAAAATATTGAAATGTGTTTTAAAGGGGCCATTGGATTTCTCTGGGTGGTATAGATGGACGAGTATATGCAGTGTAGTGTTGTTTAATTACAAACTGTTTAGATTATATCGCGTGGTATCGGCAGAAAAATTAGTCTCGTACGTTAACGTGTGAATTAAAATGTGTGACGATTGCCCAAACAAAAGTCTACCAAGCGCTAAAATTAAAAAAAAAGAAATGCAATATGTATCGAACACGTCTCATACCAATCAGGATATACGAATTAATAAAAAATAAAATCAAAAACAGCTGATGGTCCCAATTGACGCCACATCTAGCCGATGTAACGCTGCAGCAGCGTCGTGTGTCGCGCGCTTGTTTAATACACGGCGCACTCTTTAAAACGTGGCGCAACCGCGACGTCGTTCGCCGCGTTTTAGCGCTACTCAAATATGTATTTAGTCGATGCGTAAATAATGACGGCCGCTCATATACACACGCGTAGCACATGTGTGTCACCGTGGGATGCATCACGGGCGCTTTAAACTCTCCCTCTCTCTCGGATTGTTTGTTAATGCTCTCGGCGTAGTCGGTAGGGGCAAAAAAGGCGATTGGCTATTATTGCAAATTTAATGAGAGCGGCTATTGCACTTGACTCGATTTCCGCGAGTGATGGCGGCGCTGATGTTGATTTTCAATTTGGCCGCGAGTCGAGTGCAACGTTGAATTTTTTATGCGCGCGGAGAGCGATATAATGGCGCATCAGTAGAGAGCTTGGAAATTTCGTGGCCCTCTATCGCGTTCTGTCCTATACAGCATCGATTCGTCGAAATCTGTTTAATCCGCGCGATATCTGTGTATTATATTTACCGAGTACTCTATTTCCAGTGAGATATGATGAGCTTTTTTTTTTAATGCGAAAGCTCTCTCATTCTGTGTAACAAACTCGTTCGTTTCAAATATTTTTACAAACTTTTGATTAATTAATAATTTGAAACGAAGTAGAGAATAGTTAGATAGCGTCGTTGAAAAATCAAAGATCAGCTATACAATACAAGTGACAATCACCGGACCGGACCTTGGCACACGGTAAGAAGCCAGCTTCTCGGCTATGGTCGCCGTTATACGAGAGGCTCGCCCTATCGGGACACAAGAGGAAGGGTGAGAGTTAGTTAGTGCCGCAGCTGTTACCTCCAACGGCTTCTTCTCTCCCCCTGCGATGTATATGGTGCGTGCGAGCGCATAATATCGTCTTACTGATATACGCTATATATATATGCGTGTACGTTCGGTGCTTTTGCGAAATTGCTCGGGCTTCTTCATTGCAGATATCTCTTTTTTTAAAAGAATATTCAACGCTTTTTTCGTATAATTTGCTTAATGACGCGTGGAAAGAGAACGATTATTACACGCGGCTGTTGGAGGGAACCGGCAAGTAGTATAGGTCAGCGTTTGTCGAGACGCCAAGTTTCTCGTATATCTCGATGCGTTGTGGAAAATAAAATTTCTATTTATTCGCGAATAAAGGCATTCATTTACAGTAAACCCAAACTAATCTTCCCGAGATTTAGAGACACATGCCGGATGTGTACTTACGTGTCTATAGACTATAGATCTCACTTGGCCACGCTCTCCACCATCACACAGGTTCTATATACACATACGTAAGCTGCCTCTTCGAGAGAGAAGCAGCAGCCTCTCTTGCTCTCTCTCTTCGGCCGAGTAAGGGGATAATTCTCAAAGAGGATTTCGATCGCGTTGTTTAACACCGAACGAGAGAGAGACAGAGCAGTGCGCGCGAGCGTTAAGCCACGTTTCGATCCGACGCAAAGCCAGCCAGGATTACGCGGCCTCTTGCCGTGTTCTCTCTCTCTCTCTCTCTCTCTCCCCCTTAATCGACCGCTATATACGCCGAATTTCTAACCTGACATGTATATTTCCACGGCCGACTCGCTAATACTCGCGTTTGTTCGCGGTTCGATCGTAGCGGCTCATATATACATATACATAACACGCTGCTGCTGCTGCTGCTGCACACAGGGTCAAGCACGAGGCTTTGCGGAGATGTATTGTATAATACCGGAACCTGCTTTCGATCGGGTTCACGGATGAATTGTTATTAACGATTTTATAAATAGGGCTTTCTATTCCGATTAGCTGTGTCTGCAAATAATAGGGGGAATGTAATGTAATGTACGCGCGTGTCTCTGTAATAGTTTTTAAATAATAGCTCTGAATTTCGGCACACCGCGTTCTTCGAAATGCTTGTTGATGTTCAGTAAAGTTATTTAATAGTCGCGAGTTAGTTATTTATTCAGAGAAAATCGATTCATCGATCCGGTCTGAGCTGCGAGGTGTAATAAATTTACATCGGTTTTCAGGGCCAATTTCCAACCTTAGAATTACTTCTATTAAAATGAAAGAAAGAAAGAAAAAACGAAAACTTTATCTAAAGCCAGCGCCACAATCATCATCCGCCGTCACGTCAAGTATCTCAAATCCGAGCAAATCCCAATCCCTCGTTCAATCTTCGGGCTCGTCGACAATTAGAGGAATAAATGGCCCAACACAGCGTTGGTCGAGAGAGAGAGTGAGAGAGAAGGCCCGGATCAAAACGCCTCACAGAACGAGACACTAGCCGCAATATTCTCGAAGCTGCTACTGCAGCACTACAGCACCTCGCGCTCGTTAGTCACCAGCAGCAGCAGCAGCCCGACATACCAATGACGTATAATCCAATATCCTCTCATATACAATCCAACCGCGCCACATGCCACCACCTACGCTATACTGTATATAGGGAGAGTGTGCAGTGCTCCGATCGACGTCCTAATCTCGCGCGGCGGCGTTGGTCGTCCTCACGTGCATTGAAGTTGCACACGCTAATTAATCCGCGCGCATCTGTGAGTGTGTGCACATCTGGAGCTTTCGGAGAGCTGAGCTTCTCTCATATTGTAAGCTGTTCTGCTGAGGGAGAGTGAGAGACTTGCGTAGAATGTGCATTAGGCGGTGCGCGCACGATGGTGTACTGAATATTCCGCATTCGGACTACTCGGTGTACAGCTGTGGGTAAGCAGGATTTCCGACCTTATGTGCATCAGTGTTGTGTACGTGTGTTTAGGGACTGACTTATATTGCTGCGGGACGAAGAACGCGACCGAACTTTATACAGTTGAACGGTGCATCACGACGTGAGATACAGTTCCTATGTATAATTTATAAAAGACAAAAACTAGCTATAGTTTCCTCTCGTTAATCGACAAGTTTGCTCGCTTAGCATACATAAATACACATTAGAGCCAACGTTTTGCTAATTGACTGAAAGCCGGAGAGAGAGAGAGAGAGAACTCGTTGCGACGAGGGGGGGGGGCTGTCCAGGTATATACTTAGTAAATTGCTTATAAGAACTTGCGAATGTCTAACTAATCGAGCACGGGGTAAACTCGACTCGCCGGCGTCGGGCCAACTTCGGAATTTCCTTGAAATACATTACACGTGTCTACACACACACACTCGGAGGCGTAAACGCGCGAAATTGATTGCTCCAAGAGAGTTGCGGAGCGTCTCTCCTCCGACTAATCTCTCCCTATCTCGCCGACGGCAGTGCCTTCGGCTGCAGGACTACCAGCGGTAAACTGATGCTTTTCGATCATCAGTAGTCTATATACGAAGATTCCATTACGTCGTGAGATGTATAGTAAAATAACGCGAATATAGTAAGGAAAAATCTATTATCCCTGAGATCGCTGCTATCATCCTCAAACGGCTAAATCAGCGGCAGGTGTGTAACGTGTAGCCGGTGTGTAATATGCCGCCGCCGCCGCGGGCCGATGATGTACGGCCGCATGGTAAACCACGCGCCGGCCACCATAGCCGGCTATCCTCCTCCTCCTCCCCCGTCAACGTCATCCTGCTTCTGTACGACCGACCAGGTAATCCATACTAATTGCCGCGTCGAGTGTGTCCACGGCACACGGTGCACACACAAACGAGAAAAATAAGCTCTCGGCGGTCGAGCTTGCGGTTCTAATACAATCTTTTTTTTCATCACCGTGACCTTTGAATACAAGGCCCCGTTTCACCGATACGTTTACGGCGTCGCGTCAGATAAGCTCTTTGGAGTTCATATGAAGAGCCGCTCGGCAGGAAAATTACACATAGCGTTTCATTACAATAGCTCCACTGTATATGATCCAACGCGAGAGGCAGTCGCGGGGAGAGATATCGCAGGTGGCGACGCTTATATACGTGTGCGAGTCGTTGTATAGGCTCTCGACACAGGTGTTGCAACCGCCCTTGGCAATTACGACGCGCGTCGCCGGAGCTCTTGATTCTGAGTATATATATAATACACACGTTTGTTGTATAGATATATGTATATATCCGTGTGCTAAAGCGATAGCGACGAAAGATGGGAGAAAATCTAAGTGTCTTATCTATGTACTCCTGAGAGTCAGAGCGGATGTATTATTTATTCTTGTTGTACGCTATATAACACACTAGTCGATTCTTAAAATTCTTCTTCTTGAAGTTCTTATTACTCTTATTTTAACAATAATGGTCAACTACTGATATGCACTGAGCTTTCGAACGTATATATATAGATAATATTCGAAAGAAAAGCTCATCGAGTTGTTGGGTATATAACAATCGCAGGCGCTTTTCCTTTATCAGAGAAAAATATCTTTCGTATATACAATCCCCCCGAGAAAATGAAAAGATGCGCTTTCTCTCTTCGTGGAGATGAGATACTTTTTCATTAGCGATATCCCCCCGAATTTTCGATCGGCCGCGCCCGCCTTTTCCGCGAATATGGAACACAAGACGTTGCAGATGTATCGGTATTTCAAAGGCTTCGGCGCTCGAAAGAGAGATGCCGAAAGCCGATCGCGAGAGTGTATAAAGAAAGAGTACTCGTTTCTTTGATCAAGCTTCTTCGGTTCTTTCCTTTTTTCTTCATCCGCGCTCATTCCGAATCTCTCCGTTTCTTATTCTCGGCCGAAACACGAGAATTTCAGCCTTTGAAGACGTCGTCCTCGCTTATTTTCCTTACAGACACCGAGAGCAGTCCTCGAGCATACGCGTGTGTACGTACAAAGAGATAAAGCATCGTCGTATTTTATTCTCCCGATCTGTATTTTACCTTTTCCATCTATTCGGCCTCTAATATATATCGGGCCAATTTTCGCGCTTTCTCTCTCTCTCTCTTCGCTAATTTTGTCCTCGTTTTACTTCGTCGTTGCCAACGTGTACTAGTAATATTCTAGCTTATCATCCGACGACGTCTTCTCGGCAACGACGAAATTCATAACTTACTCTGTCTCTCTCCCTGCGTTAAAATTTTCATTGCTCTCGAGCCCTCGACATCTCTATTTTTACGACCTCCTACTAGCAGGAATTTCATTATTATGTGCGTGTGTGCTCGTGAAAATTTCAGAAAATCCCGTCGCGCCGAAGTGAATTTTCGGAGAAAGAGAGAGAGAGAGACGTGCCTTGGATATAGTGTATAGACTAATGAAGCTCGCGACGCGAGATATATGGTGTCTCTTTTATATAGTATATAAACGCTGAAGGCAGCAGTCGTAAAATTGTTGTAAATTTCGATCCGTCAGCATTGAAAGTTATATATTGCGAGAGAGAAACTTCTTTATTTCCTCAGTAGCCCATATAATAGAAAAAACGAGTATAGTATATATGTATATAGCTCTTTCTCGCTGGCCATCTGCATAAACGATAAAGTGCGAACTGCATCAGAGAGAGAGAGAGAGAGAGAGAGAGAGAGAGAGAACGTTCGATGGTATAATGAAACGATGCCACGGGACAACGAGTCGCCGTAGTTTTTATATACACTACGCTATACTCGACTTGTCGCCGCGAGCTTTATTATCTCCGATGAACTTGCCTCTTTTTTCCCTTTCCCTTCGGCGTGAATAACGTGTAACATACTGATGGTTGAAATAACGCGAATATTTCGTATATCCAGCTTTGAATTTCAATCTCACATTCCCTGACGACGTATATAGCGACGTCCTAAAACTTTCCGCCTACGAAGCACACCGGGATAAAATCGAATGGCTCGCAATTAAGGATAGCACGTGCGTGTACTGCTGTATAGAGAGTCCGGAATAGAAAATTGCTCGATTTTGGCTCACGGCTTCTCTTATCTCGATTTAACGATCGCGTATATATATACGACGAGGTCGCATGTGATGTTCCAAAAAAGAATAAGTGGAGGCGTTTGATCACATATCATCAAGGAATTATTCTACTCCAGCACAAGAACTACCCACTGATATATACTAAAAAAACAGCTTTTTCCGTGCTTTAGAATGACTTTTTAATCTTCCGTAAGCTTATAGTAGCCCGCGGCGAGAAAGCGGCTTAACGCGCTCCTGTTTACCGCGGAAGCATAGTGTAATAAGCATAAGAGCCGCTTAAAAACACGCGGAGGCGTCGTGTAAGTAAGCTGAAAATTCGCGATTCACTTCCTCTCTGTATACGATCTCTTTGGATCCATCAGTCGCGTTTGATGCCGCAGTGGTCGCTGCGGCACACGAAGCTGGAGAATATTGGCCACGCGCCATCGAGCTTTCTATCTGTCTATACATCTAGCGCAGTCTATATAGAGCACACACTGCACTTGCCCTCTACCTATGCTCTATACATACTTATATTCTCACTCCAGACGACGCCACGTAGTTATGTGTGTCTGTGTGTGTAGGTCGGCTGTACTGCGCCAACGACGGCCTCAACCCTGTGTAGTGCTCTGATGATGCTCGTGAGAGAGTTTTTCGGCCTCTGACCTGACCTTCGATTCTTTTTTTTTTTTTTTTCGAATTGGGAAGTGAAGTGCTCATTTGCCCGGGAAATGGGACGAGGCTTTTCGGTTATATTCTCTCTCCGAACGACATACATTTGAAGATTGATCGTAACAATATACTCTCGCTACTGCGGATTCTAATCGATTCTATGTCGATAAGTTTTTTTCCCCGAGAGCTTGCGGAAGGAAAAAGAGGAAAGCACGGTATAGCGGCGGTGAATTTGATGAATGAAAGGCGAGCTTCAACGGCGCGCGATTAAAATTGAATAATAGATCTCGGCCGCCGACGATTCCTGCCCACTTGGTCGCGCGCGGTGTGTTTGACTTGCGCAAAGTTCAAGCTGCTCTCCTCAGGAGTAACTTGCGAGTCCTTATAGTTTACTTTGGGCTATATAGCCTGTGGAAAGAAGTCACTTTCTCAGGCAATTTTTCCCTCGGTCTGACCCTATAGACTAGTAGGTGATTCTAAATATACACAGTATGTATGAGCTTGTGAGCGTAAAAGAAAATTTCGAAAAAGTCCCGAAAAAAAAAACCGAAACCAGCGGTACTAGTATAGACACAGTCAGGCATCGTGAAAAGAAAACAAGAGTATAAAAGAGTAACTGGAAATAGGAGGAGTTCGACAATTTAGTCGGGCTTTTTACGAGCTTGCGCTCTCTGGCCTCGAAAGCAGGATGGACTCGTTTACGAGCTTATGGCAAAATACTCTCATGACTCGTCGTCGTCGTCGTCGCTAGCTTCATCGTAGTCCGAGCACGTGTTCTACCTGCCAGAAGTCAATTTCCTTCCCTGCGCGAGTCTCTCTCTTTCTCTTGCGGGAGGCAAAAGCTCTGCTCGCGTTTTTCTCGATGATCGGACGCGAGAGCTTCCTTCGATCTTCGTTAAATGACCTGACTGATTTTTTTTTCTTATTTACAAGGATGTTATACTTAGGCCTGTTACTTCAAAAGTTATGGTTTTATTAGTTTTGTGATAAACTCTTTCTATATATAATCCATTGGACAATAATATCAATCCACTATGATTTTCTCTGCCAATTCGCGAAATAGCTTTCGAAAACTTCTCGCAGAAAATAACATCTTTATCGTATTATACCCGAGGGGCGAAAATCGTTTAGAGGAAAAAAAAAGAAGAAAACGACGTATCGATGACGGTCGAGTTTTCCCTCCCGAAAAATTTGTGCAAAGAACCCCAAACGCGATATGCGCTCGTGCAAGAATATTTCTAATCTGGCTGTCGGTCAAGGAGGGCGGATATGGAAAAAGTTGGGGGAAATCGGCTCGCGCAGCGCAAAAAATTCGTAAATAAGGTTATGGTAATTTTAGGGGGATTGATGAAAATTTTTACGCCCCGTCACGCGCGGGAAATTCGAATCGAGCATGCGAGCTATTGCATATATGTATATATATGTATATTCTTCAGAGAGAAACTGCTCTCGGTCATCGGAGAGATTGGAAATTGATTAATTTTTAACAGGGTTCACTGTGTATATATTAAAAAATTTCCGAGTAAAAGTTCGCTGCCGTTATTATATACGTATAAACTTTCCGCCGCGCGGAGCTTGATGAATTATAATTCGAGCTGAAAAGTTACACAATCTTTTTTCAGACTTGTACTCATCGTGAAAAAAAATTCGATGTTATCTCTTTGAAATTCGCGCGTCGAAGTCGACTGACCCTATACATGCAGCGAATGTATACATATATACAGCAGTGGACTTAAAAAAGACGAGCCACGCGCAGCAATTTCACGCCTCTCCAAGCGTAAAGCCTCTCTCTCTCTTGCGCGCGCGCGAGTCTTAAGGGCCTCACAGTTTTATCTCGAGAAATAGACTACGTTTATCCTGGCGCCACTAAGTCCGTGTGTGTATGTGTGTGTGTATATATACATATATAGACTACACAGCTGCATCTCCGACACATTTCCACCCCCTTCGGGGCAAACAATACGAAGTCGAGACACGCGCCAGACACCCGAGAGCTTGCGCGCGATTCTATTCGAGCTTCTTTCTTCTCCACCCACTTTTATTCATTTTCTCTACCGTCCTCGTCGACTACTCGTCCTTCTTCAATTCAGCTATATATACACACACATACAGCCGGACTTTTTCTCTCTCTCTCTCTCTTGAGTTTCCGGCTGTCTTTCCTCCCTCCGCGCGAAATTCGATCTTGCGAAAACTGGCTCTACGTGTGTGTGTGTGTTTCTCGAGAATCCTATAATGCTATGGAGAATTCATGGTGCATTCTCTTAAGGATAAGCTCGTGCCAAGTTTCCATTTTTTCTCGCGGCTATTTCATCGCACGAAGAGACACGTTTATACAGATTGAAGACACATCGACAGTAATTAGCCGATATATATTGTATATCCCCTCGTTGTCAGCTAACTCGATCGAATAACCCTCTCGACCTCTTTACGCACTGCGTACAAGTGCGTCCCGTTTCTCTCACTCTCATTCCACAGTGTGGTCCTCTCTCGAGTGTCCACCACGTGCGTTAGAGCCGAAATTGCAGCCGAACAACGAGTCTCGAAAGGCAATTTGGAGCCATTCCTCTGGCATCGATTTTTTCAGCACTCGAGTCCTAGAATTGAAACGTCCCTTGTGTGCTACTGCCGTCGTACAAGTCCCTTTGGGAAAATAGCTCACACGCGGTTTCTCTCCGTGTATATTATTACATGAAAAACAGCTCTTTTCTTCGATTGTGCAGTCCATACCCCCTTCCGAATTTCACACACACGATAGAACAAAATCGTTTGGTTCTCTTCTCTGCGCGTATAAAGCACGGTGCAGAGAGAAAGAGAGGAAGGGAATGTTTACGAGCGACTTCCGCGTCGCTCTCGTGTGCGCGGCGATGAAATATCAAAGCCCCCATAAAACGGCGCGCGCACGCAGGTCTCTTTCTCTCTCGGTTTTTCGCGTTCTGCACTACTGGAATAAGAATTCAGGACCCGAGGGAGCGAAAGAAAAGTATGCAGCGGAGGGTTACTGACCTCTTAGACGTTGGGGGTATGCTTTGAGTGATTTATGATAACGTATTGCTTTTTTTCGAACCTGCAATTTTATTATACGTTAGTGAATGTGTGTGCGTGTGTGTGTGATCGCTTATTATATTGCGCTCGAGAATAATGAGAATCGAACGATAAATCAATTTTTGCTAACTATTGGAAATGAAAATAATAAGCTGGAAGATACGAGGCGGTACACTTGAATTTGCCAAAAATTTCTCAAATTTTCTTATCCATATGCTTGGACGCTCGCTCGCTGTATAAGATTTATAAATATACAAGTTGGCCGCTGTGGACTTGGCGAACTATATAACGGCCATCGATCATACGGCCGAGTTGTTATACTTCAAGATCGCGACTGGCTGAGCTAATATTACTTCTGATAATCGATAGCTCATATATTAATTTAAAATCTAAAACATGTCCTTTTACCCCAAGCTTATATACGACATTCATTTTTACTATCCAAAAGACATAATACAAAATTCAGGCATTATACCTGTGTGTCAAAAAGTTCTGGACACCTCAAACTTTTATTAATTCTTAATTTCATCTAAACATCCGGACACGTCATAGTCCGCGTCGACAAAGAGAGAAGCTGCAAGGACTGACATCAAAAGCTGCACGCGTTAATAACTTTCATCTTATAAGCCCTAGCCCGAGGCTTCTATCTCTTTTTTTTTGCTCTGCCTGCTACTACTATACTACTATAATACAACGTCGGGTCTTTGCATTACGCGCCGCCGCGTGACTTTGTTCCGAAATTACGGAAATGAAGTGGGAGTCGAGAATGCAATTTTCTTTCGCGCGCGCCAGTAGCTTCTTCTTCTTCTTCTTTTCGCTCCAGCAGCAGCAGCAGCAGCACGTTATTATGTACATCGCCATGGAAATTTCTTTAATGACTTTTGCCCGCCTCGATTTCGCGCATTCGCTCTCGCCTCTAGGGGTATAATATAATCGTGTTTGTAGCTCGCCGCTGGTTATATTACTAATTATATATCCACAATATTAAGCGCGCTGAGCTTCGTTCGCGTGAGCACATCAAGTGGCTACACTGTAGTGTGTATACTGAAGAGTCTTGTAGTTTCGGATAATACTCTTTTGAAGTGATATTGAAGCTTGATGTTGTTGTGTGCTTTCAGGATGGTCCGCATGATCGGCGACGAGTTCCTGACGGAGGAGCGAGATCGGAAGTACTACGCCGACCATTACACCTGCTGCCCGCCGCCCCTCTTCATTATCCTCATCACTCTCGTCGAGGTGAGTGCAGCTTATACACATATATATGATAATATTATACGTAACTCTCGTGCTTATATATAAGTCAAGCTCTGCACATAGATACACTTTTTATTTGACGAGAGTTAAGTATTCTGACGAAATTTCGACGAGAGAGACGCACATTAGCATGACTTGAGCTTGCAGCTCTTTTCAAGCTCCGTTGCGGTCGCAAGTTCATTGATTAAATTCCGAGCTTGGTTGACACTCTCCGGTATACGCAGCATATAGCGGTACACCCCATATTCTATAGACAGTGCTACTTGAGAGCTTGCAAGCTCACCTGTGACGTCGGGTTGACGGGCCAAAGGCTCTCGGATGTTAATCGCCGAGAGCCGCGCGCGCTTTACCACGTGTTTTGGATAATAAACTGCAAGCGTTTTTCGTGTTTAGAAATTAATTGAGTAGATATATTACACGATAATATATATTATTAACGATTTCGTATAATATACCGTGTTACACCGCGCGCGATAATTCGAAAGACTCTTTATCTCGTGAATCACCGCGTGAAATCTTCTCCTATATAGGTATATATAATGAGAAGCCTTGTACAACGCGATATCATATATAGGAGCGATGTAAACAGATCCTCCCGCAAGATGCGGCCTGTAATCTTAAGCGTCGCTTATTACCCATTAACGAGAGGGTCAGAATCATGCTCTCGTGTACCTGTATCTCTCTCAGGGCTATATAGACGGTGTCTGCGTGTATCTCATTTTCGCTTGCGGGAAAACGCAAACTCGATTTTCATCGGTTAAACAAATGTGCGTATTTACAGCCAGCTATATACGCGTTTATTTATAAGGGAAACAGTATTGGAGAGAATTATAGCTTTCGTCAAAATTCATTGAAACACAATAGGTCCGTAACAAGAGTACAGTAAACAAATCAACCGAGTCCCGTTCATCAAGCTCCGCACTACGTTATATAGATATAAACCACACACAAAACGACCAGAAGAAAGACAGACGTATAACCGTATTAAGCCGATCGTACGAGACTCGATTGTCGGCGATTATCGCGCTATATATCGCCTTGATTCACGACTCGCCCAGCAGATTGCCATCGCGATTCTAATAACAATTTATTGCACTAATACACACTCGTGCACAGTGTCTGGTACCCTTTCCTCTCCACACGCACTCGTACAGTATGACCATTGTCGTTTTTCAGAGAGCAATATAGAGACTGCATTTTTTTCCCCGCGTGAAATGTACTGCGTCTCTTCTCTCTGCGTTTGACGCGATGATGGCTATGCGAATTTCGTTAAAAAAAAAATTGCACTCGCGAGGGTCCGCCGTTATGCTATGTACTTAAATACTCGAGAGCGGCGATTTTTCAAACTGGATGCTGAAATATGTTATGCTATATCTGGGTGAGGTTTTAATTAAATTTTTTTCCCTCTTCTGAAATTTACGAAAAAAATCTATAGCTATATACACATCTCTCTAGCATGAAACGGGTCAAGTGCGCGTTTGAGTTTTATATTAGTTTGTTTGCACTCGCGAGAGAGCCGACGAGAGCACGAAGTTTGTCGATCGAATTAATATTGAAAAGGACGACGTCAAAGGATCCCTTTTCCCTTTTCTCGCGCAAAAATGGCATTTTTCGCTTAACGATTTTATCACAGCATCAACTAGCCTGTATATCAGCGCAGACACCAACAGGAGTAGAATGCGTTACATTCGCAAAAGCCATATAGAAACCGGGGAGTATAAACTCGTTTTCGCGAGGAAAAAGGAAAGTTATATAGAGAGAGAAGAACAGACCGAAAACACTCTCAACTACGAGTAGGCCATTCAAATTAACAATTATCCAGTGTAGGAGAACATTAGCGAATAGCCGCGGAAAGGGGTGGAGAATTGAGAGAAAGAGCTGAATTCTTTTAATAAAAATAATTCTCACCTCCGCGGCGGCCCGTTTAGTTTTATCCCCTTTTTTTACTGGCTCTCTCGCTCTCGCCCCGCAGCTCGAAACTGTATATATACATATAAGCCGCCGGCCAAATGATAATGCTCGCGGCCTGTAATTTCGGCCGGACCATCTACATAAAAGTTTGTCGCTGACCGACCATATACTCACACTACTGCGAGGGAATATAAAAAGACAGAAGTATATACGCCGCCCGGGCTAGATCGTATCCGGAATATTATCGTCGGGATTTCCAAGAGGGAATGAGAGAGGAACGATAGCTCGAGGGACTGCGAAAAGTGTGTATATATAGGCGGACAATTAATTCTGGTATTTACCCGCGATAAAAGACTTTACGAGAGCCACTCGCGGAAAACGTTTATTCCCGCGCGAGTTTACAGCACGACGACAAAGCTGAATCATGGCCTATTTTACGCGGCTGTTCGTTCTACTCCTCTTTTTCAAATTTCCCGCCTTCGATCGTCTCTATCACTTTTATTATCTACATTAAAATCTTTTCCCTTCCCAAACAAACAACGAATACGACGTTCAAAACTTTTATCTGCGTACTGTATATTATATATATACCAACAACGGTTTTTCGGCATTATAAAGTAAACGCGAGACGGCTTTAGGAGCAGCAACTCGAGCGAGGCAACGGGAGAGATATAGACTCGCGGCGTCGCCGCGGGAATCCGGTAATCTTTCGCGTGGAACACGGCTTTATTTCTGTCCGACGTGTCTCCCTCAAGCTCTATATCTATATATACACACACGACTGCAGAGGACTTACACTTCCGAGTATAGGCGGCCTTCCGGTTTGTTTTCCGAGGGACTATATAAAACACCTACTTGCATCAGTCGATCGTTTTATGAGAGGGAATTCAATTTTTATCGCATCAGGAAAAAAAACACGGTGTTCAGAGTCTCTCAACACGAGAGGAGAGGGAGAGAATTAATTTGCGACAATTTATTTAATTGCCCGCATATTTACGCGCTTTTTATTCAAATGAGCTGCCGCATGCGAGCTTGCATGCACTCGATTATATTGGATAAACACTGCACGTGAAAAATTTTTCTTCTTTTTTTTTGCACCGCCGCCGCGTGTATACACGGCACTGATGTTTGCAAACGAAATATTGTTCCGGCGACAGAGTTTAAAAGCTGCGCTCTAATACTATACTCGCGCGTACAGATCCTATATAGTTTTTAGATCGAAAACGATGTGTGTACTCGCGCCGTAAAAAAAATATATGGAACATCGGCGTAGTAGGAGAGTACACGCTACAAGGGAGATGAAAAAAAAAAAAGAAATTTCAATTTGCATTTAAAGCGTCGCGCGCTTTAATTAAGCGAGCCGCTACAAGTTTCGTAATTAAAAAAATTCAGCGCGAAATCAATCACGTCGAAAAACAAGCGATAAGGAAAAGCTTCGTGAATTCGCGAGAGTGTATACTTTATATATAGAAAATTCCTATTTTCGCCGGAATCGATAGAGTGCATACCTCTCACCAAGCTTTTTTTCGTCTCCAGCATCTGCAGCCGCAGTTATATAGAATAATTCGCACAGTGTAGTGAGACGATAATATACCAAAAGCTTCCGAGAATTATCTCAAGTTTTTGTTATAACAGCTATCGATTATTGTTTTTTTCCAAGTACATATATACACATAGAGCTAAAATTACAGCAGCAGCAGCTTATCAGCAAGTTGGCGGCGTCAACAAGGAACAAAATTTCCCGCGCGCGCGATTTCGGCAATTGGCCAGGTTTCGCGAGAGAGATAAGTCTTCCGGAAGCACGTGTGCGCCAAGGAAGCGCAGCCGAGAACTAAGTAGACTAGACTAAAGGATGCTGCGGCATCTCGAGAGCCAGTGTTGGAAAGGGAAGAGAGAGAGAGAGAGAGAGATAAGCGCAGGGAGGCGCTTGCCCGCCGGATATTACTAGATGCCGGCGCCCGAATCTCTCTCTCTCCGCGAGCCGCGCTTATCTCCATGTTTTTCCCTTCTTCTTCGGCGGCCTTATTTCTCCCCCTTCGGATTCTTCTTTCTCTTATTTTTATTTCCACGTGTAACGGCCATTGTTCTCGTGTGTGTGTGTGTGGTATACTACGTGTTTCCTTATCTACGGCTCATTGCATTTTTCTCCCCTCGTTTCTTTTCTATTTCAACCGTCCTTTATTTTCGCTTTCTTCGGGGAGCACTTCTTATACATCTCGTGCGTGTCTTTCTCCTCTATTCCACGCCATTGAGCGAATAAGATGCGTCGTCTCGGGAATTATTCCAACGCTATAATAGCTCTTTTTATTTCAATTATCTCCCTTATCCTATCTGTACGTTGTATGTATAGTATATTTACCACGTATACCCTCTATATATATAATCTGTAGACACGTGTATATAGCAGCTCTGCATGTATACAGTCGATCTTGCAAGTTGCAGCAGCAGCAGCAGCAGCAGCACCTGACCTCCTCCTATATATACTCCGGGCTCGACTACTCGCTGACTAAACTAACCTCGTTATGAGCAAGAAACGATATTAAGCGCCGCAGTTCTCTCGCGTATAGCCGAGGGCTACACATTTAAGAAGCCTCTCCCTCTCCCTCTCTCTCGGTCTTATGCGAGTATTATCTGCAATCCGCCACGAACGACTCTGTTCCACGTATACACGTCTCGTTTCTCTCCAAAGATTTTTCCTACGTATATATATAAGTCAATATAAATCCACTCTCACCATCATATATACACAACATAATAGTACACATCGACTCCGACAATCGGCCTGTCGATAAAACAATTCCAGCGTCAGGTAGTGCGCGCGACGCGTCAGGTTATTTACGAGCGCTCTCTCTCTCTCTCGTATTGTCTATATAGCACCGGCACACACGCGATGCAATGCCAGAAGTATATTATTTCAGAGCGAATTGCCCTCGCGTAGTTTTCTAATTACTCCGATCGCGCGCTTGTTTCGAAAACTGCGTTTAAAGCTAGTGTTGATGTCGAATATCGACTGTGTATACTTCTTCTGCGACTTTGATCTCATAAATTATACGAAGAAAAATCGGTTTCACGCCGCCTTGTAACCCCCGCGAAGAGCGAACCCCCGGAGGGCGGTGATAAAAGTCGAGAGAGCCAAGCTCTTATCTACGTAGCGCAATCGACGCGGGTATACTACTGCGGCTCCGCTGAAAAGCGTTAACTGCGCCCCATATCTTTATGGACGTCGGTCGAGCTTAATTACGCTTCTCTCTCTCTCTCTCTCTCTCTCTCTCTCTCGCTCTTTACTACAACGAAGAAACTATACGAGAGTTGACTACTGTATTATATTCAATTCGACGAATTTCCCACACGTGTCGCCTGATGCTAGGGAGATGACTCGATTCGTGCTGGTGAATCGGGAAATCATGAATTTAGGACACAGACGTCCTTGCGCTGCTCTGCTGCACACGATATATATATATATATATATTTGGTATTCGACGCGTGTGTTTGCACCCGCTGCTGCTTCTCCTAGCGTTGTATGCATTATATTGCCGTGTGGCTGCTTTGGAGACCTTCTCGCATATACACACGCGATCGTCGTCGTCGTCGTCGTGCTTCTATTATATTTACACCGTCGCGCTTCGTCGCTCTCTCGCTCATATTATATCATACTATCCTAGCATAAATTACATTTCTCTCTTGTTTGCATTGATGATTCATGATTTTCGTGTTGAATAGAATATACGAGAGTTTCCTTCTCTTTTTTTTATCGATACTCGCGTGCCTATCTTTTCGAGTACCCATCGGCTAATTTCGTTGGCGTGTCTTTTCAAAATTATGCTTCGAAGCAGAGAAAGCTTATTTCGTGTGGTTACCGGTGAACAAGAGAAAAAAAAAACCACTTGAGCACGTTAAAATGCAAATCGGCGGCAAACGCAGAGCTCTGCGCGCAATAATTTGTGTATATACACGAATCACTTTGTAAATATTGAGTGTCTTTTCCCTTGGCAATTTGTAATATGGATTATCATACACATCTGTTTTCGTTCAGCAAAATACCATAGCGTGCGCGCGAAGAATTTTTCATTGGGCTCTTTATTATTACCGGCGGGTATCGCATTTGATATTCCCAATCGCAATCATTCGCTCGACTCGATCTGCAGCTCTAAATTAAATTTCATCCGTCAACTTTCGAAAGCGTCGTTTATTTAATCAACGATTTCGAACGAGCACTCGATATACCAGCCCGTAAATTAATCTACACACACACAAGCTTGAAAACAAAAACCGTTATTTTTTTTTAATTAACGATCACGAACTGTCACTCTCGCCTATATATAAAACATAATCGCCGTCGTCCGCACCTCGTGAGAAAATTATTTCCTAATGAAAGTGCGCAGGCGACAACTGCCGTGCAAGAAAAGAAAAAAAAAGCAGCCGGTATTATAACCCCTACGCTCGATCTCTCCCTCCTGTAGACAGTTGCTGCAGCAGCAGCGCACGCAGGTATACCTAATACACACGTACGCGCGTTTTTCGGTCTATAACGACGTCGCTTATCTATGCTCGCGGTGCGTGACGAGCACAGAAATCGCTCGTCGCGTGTCGGTCGTGTCCCTTTTTTTTCGTCCGCCCGATAGTTCTCTCTCTATGCTACACCTTATATTCCACCTACGCGATAGTTAATGTATATATACGTGTGTGTCTGAAATTGCAGGCGGTGTGCAGTTGAATTTTTTATGAGCCGAGGGGGAGCGTTCGTGTGCTTTTGAAAATTAACGTGTTCTATCGTGAGAAGGAGCGCGCGCTTTTTTTTTCTTTGCTAAAACCTGTACTCTCTGAAGAATTATTATCAAAAGGCGGCTTAGTCCATTATCGGGTTCGCTGTGTATTGTTATCATATTATATCGAAGCAGAAAGAGCGAATAAAGCGGGAATCGATGATATATAAAGAAAAAAAAGCTGTTTTTTCGTCACAACAGTAGTAGCCTACTCTTTATAGAAAAAAAAACCGCGACGACGGCGTTTATTGCCAATATTTCAACCTTATAAGTCCTGGAGCTGTTTTCTGCTTTGACAGAAATGAGCGCGTGACTCTCGGGGCGTAAATCACGAGCGGTGAGTTTTTTTTTTCTTCCACGAAATGAAAACCGCCGTCTACGACTCTATATATCGAAATTCGATTCTCGTGTATATTCGTGCTTTAAATCCAAGCTTCAAAGAGACGCTGACGAAAATTTGATTAAAATTATATATATACACGTAATAGAATTTATGTTTACGGGCGGCGGCATTTTTTGAATACTCTGTAATATCCTCTCTTTCGACTATGTTTTAACGGAATTCTCGACTGCATACAAACTTGGACGCAAAGCGAGTTTTCGCGAGAAGAGCGCGATTGTTTTGAAATTTCCCTTTCACGAGCGCGGCAAGTTTACTTTGACATAGAAATTTATTTCGGATTAATTAAATCCCGTGTATGTACGAAACAAAAAAAACTGTATCTCTCGGAAATTCCAGTATGTGATGCAGTTATATATACCTATATTTCTCGTTCAATTCTCAAGAGTTCGATCGACTCCTTTTAGCATATAAACACGATAAATATCGCTTCTAGACGGCTCTGTATTATATACTCCTAATACAAATCGAAAAATCGAATATACGCATGTGTGCAACTCGATCTTGCGTATTACACACACACCACATATACAATATATATATCCCTCTTTTGTTTGTACATGCATATAAGCCACTTCCGATGCAGTAGCGGCTACTACTACATTCCCCACAGGATATATCCGTCGAAGTATATAGAGCGGCGGACGCCGGGAATTTTCCGGGTTTTATATAGAAAGAGAGTTTTGGGAGCTTCTCTTCTTCAGAGTTATATAAGCGAGTTATCCGTTCTCTTCTCGTAAATATTTTCGATGCCGCAGCCGCCGCCGGCGGCGCTTCTTCCATTAGAACTTTCGGGAGCTTTATGTATCTTTCTTAGCGAGATGGGGTTATACCGCTTACTTTTACGAGGAGATAGAGTGCTCCCATCAGGAAAAAAAAGAAGAAAACGAGCCTTGTCTGCAGGTGCAGGTTCGATCGATTTGGTGTCTGTGTATAGCGGGACCAGTAATTAGCGTGTGCTTCTAATTGCAGGGAGAGACATAGGGCCTACACCCCAGCGCTTGTTTGTTGGCTTCCCTTATAGACACCGGTGTGAGGGTGTCATCGGCCTCGAAACACCCGCTGCGTACGTGTATATAATATATACTGGCCTCCCCCCAGTGTCTGTTAACCTGCCGCTCTATAGTTTGGTATACGCGGGGTTGAAAAAATTGCCCTTTACGTATACGTTATTGTTCATTTTTTTTAACGACCTTCTTTACCTAGAAGTGTCGTAACGTAGAATCGTAGGCTTGTAAAAAAATAAATAAATAAATAAACAACGATACTAGCGTTTCGAACTAGATTAACGTGACGGCGAAAGCGTATAGGAGAGCTGGGGCACACATCAGAGGGGATTGACTGAATTAGTCGGCAGCGAGTTGAGCAAGCGTATATACAAAGCGTTTGAGCTGCATTAGGAATGTACTGTCTGCTTCAATTCTGAGAGTTCGATTGAGAGAGATGCCACAGAGAGGCGACAGTGGGATAGAGAGAGAGAGGGAATCACGCAGACAACAAGGGGTTGCCGATCGTCATTTGGCTTTGACTACAGCACACTGTCACACACGTGTTATATATTACGGATTGACGAGGAGAGATCTAAAATCAAAAATTCTTTCCTTCGATAGAGAGATGTTGTAAAATAATTCTTAATCGCAAAATAAATACTCAACTCAGTACTGCTGAAAAAAAAATCCGAGATACCCAGCAGGTAGGCGACGGTAGCAGTTAACGGTAGGCGTGATCGTTTTTATTGCACTACTGCTGGTCATCTGTATACAGCAAATGCGCATCTTTCACTAATCCCTAATTGCCGTGTTTGTCGCACGTATTTCGCCGTCATAAAATCTAAAGCTTCGTCGATCCAAGACAGGCTTAACTCATAAAACTGACTCGGCAGCGCACCTGGTCGGGAATTCCTCGCTATTTTGAATTGAAACGGTTGTGAAATACGACAGTCTACAAATTTTTTCACTAATGATTTTTCCCGGCTAAATTTTGCCCATTAATCCCGGTTAAACTTTACCAGCCCAGCACACGGTATATTCAAAGTACATCGCAATAATTCTTACAAAAAGTAACAGTACAAAAAAATTCAAACCCTCACCGAGTCAGTAAGCTTAACCCGTCTCCCAAAAACGACCTGATAGTATATTACAGTCTCGGTGCTGCAGCCAGTATATACAGGTATAACGCGTCATTAATACTCGAGAGCGCCGCACCTGCGTGTAGGGCCCCCCATTGTATATAACGCGCGACGAGTCGCGTAGTCAGACTAATAGGCAACATGTGGCTCGGCGAACCCCTTCATTCTCTCCAAGTTCATTGTGCTCTCTCTCTCTCTCTTTCTCCGCGTCACTTGAGTAAACTCGTGTATACACATCGATTCGGTACAAGATTCCTTCTTTATCTATACGCCTTCGCACAATATGCTCTTTGAAAATGAATTAATTCTTGTTTGCTCTGAAAATTCCCATGTATATTTGAAAATTATGTATAATACGACGTTTCACACGAGAGCGATAAAGTATTATTATGTATATAACACATACTCTCGAGACGACTCTCTCGAAATGAAGTGTCTGCGAGAGAAGCGCGCAGCCCACTCTCGTGAACAAGGTGTTAGGGTCACGCTCGATTGGCGCGCGTGCCGTCAAGTGCCGAAATAAGGAGAAACCGTCGGAGGAATTTCGGCAAAGCTCCTGGCTCCGCTCCAATTTCGATAATCCCACACGGCGGAGGCGGCGGCTGCATTATTATGCCCATTATTGGCCCCGTTATTTACTGCTCAAATTCCTCGGCGCTTGTCTATACCTATATATATACACAAGCTCAGCTTTCGAGGAGCTTGTCCAGGAAAAATCTTGCGATTGAAAACGATATTTTGTACTTGATAATATATACAACGACACCTACTACTCTCGAATCGCACAAAGGCTAAATACTCACGGCCGTGCGCGCAAGGAGAGGGCTAAAGTGGCTCGGCGTTTCCGGGATATTTCAATTAAAGCGTCCGCGCGCGCGCTCACGTTTTCATTAGAACACGAGGGACTGTAACCGCGCTATACAGTCGCTTTAATCGTAGAACCTCCTCCGAACTTTCCACCCGGCTACTCACGCGATGCGTTTTATAGCTGTGTGTGTGTATATATATATATACGCGCGGGCTCTTTAAAATAAATTGCAATTGCAACTGCACTTTGCCTTGGATTGGCCGCCGCCGCCGCCGCCGCACAATCGAAGTCATTTATATGGAGCCTAAGAATCGAGGACTGGCATTTCGCGAATGCGAAAAGTATATACATAGATAATGCACTCGCCAATGTGTATACACAGCAGCTTTTGCTTTATTTACAAAAGGAGAGCTCTGCGATCCTCTGAAAAAATAACGAGAAATGGGTGGGATTCAAGGTTTGCATTGATTACCTCAGCCCATTAATATCGCCACACACAGACCGAAAGAAGAAGAAGAAGCAGCAGCAGCAGCAGCAATGCAGAAAGAACATATCGCGTATTAAGCATCTTACCTACCGCACGCACAGACAGAGAGCGCTACCTCTCTCTATAATTGCGACTCATTAGCCGGGAGCCGAAGCAATTTCAAGCTGCGGCGTGTGTATATTGTCGAGAGCCGCTGCTGCTGCAGTATAGTATAGTAGTAGTATATGGAGATCGAGCGAGAAGTACTGTAGGGCAATTTTCGCGGCAGAGAGCTGAGAGAGAGAGAGAGAGAGAGAGAAGGCCGTGAGTGTGTCATTAGGCTGCATCGCGATCGAAGAGCCGGGGACGAATCGACGGAATCGAGATCTGTGTGCATCAGCCTTTCTTTGTGCAGCCGAGAGGGAGATTGAAGCGCAGCTTTGATTAATCCTCTCTGCGTATATGTATGTGTACACAATCGTATATGCTTATATATGTATTGCGACGACATCGGTATATTATATGATCAGCGAGTAATTAAAAGTAGTGTCGTCGTATAGCTATAGGCATCGCTCTCGAGATGATAATATATAAAAGGTCCTTGGAACTATAACGTTTTAATTAATCATCGAGGCGATTCATTCGCAGCCCGTAATTCATTGCAATTAGCTCGCGCGCTTGGAAATGCGCGCACGCGGTCGTTTAAATTTTGATTGTTCTCTCGCTGTCGATCCGATCCCGCGCATTATTCAGCCTGATTGCTCGAAAGTTCGTCCTGTGTGTATAGAGAGAGAGAGAGGGGGACAGAATTTCGCGTCATCTCATTATCCGTTATATTCTCTGCGTGCGTATAAGCGGCTCTCTCTCTCTCGTGATGCAAGCACCCGTTGTAGCGTCAGTTAATTATCCACGTGCTTATATAGGTGGTGGCCTTTGTCGCCGCATTATGCGAATGGCCTTTTCCGCGCGTTTGCACAGTGAGATAGACAAGGGAGTTACTATCGATACACCAGTTTGATGAAATTTGAAGCTCGGCTTTCGTCGCCTGACTTGTTATTTTTATTATCGGCTTTTGCAGCGATATTCTTGATCGCAAGTGCCTCTTCGATCGGCTGATAAATTATACTCAAATTCGTGTATAAATACAATAATTCGTTTAAAGAAAATCTCCACACCCAATGACTTTATTTCCGCCGCAGCCGAAAGTGCGCCTCTAGAGTATAACGCATATATGTATATTCGGTATATCTCAGTCTGTCCAAGTGTCGATGCAGTGCCGGCTGCTCCTATACTCTCAGCTTCAGCTGTATACCCGTGACAGGCGCATCGAAGCGTCGCGTGCCAGTGCCTCTGGCGCCGGAGATCCCTCCCCATCAGTAGCAGCATACACATTTATACGAGGACCCACGAGGGAGAAGAAGGCAAAAAAAAGAAAACACTTTTCGACCCGAGATTATTCGAGTGTTTTTCTACGGCTCTTTTCACGCTACTCCTCAGCTTTTTTATTTACGGAGACGGCTGCTATAGTGCTTGCTTTTTTACTGCAAGAGGAATAGCTGGTATAGTCTTTAATGGATGACGATGAATAGGGAAGTTTCTTTTATCGAGTAAACATTCTATTTAGAGACACTCGATAAATTCAGTAAATTAGTTCCTCGTATTCACAGCTACGATTTTTTTCACGCTAAATACACAACGCTCGTCGGAGTCTCGAGTAATTAATATACGCATAACGCATATTCCCCTCACATGTAATGTGTTTACGATACTGGATATTATTATCCTTTCTTTTCCAAAAATGCCTCCTGGCGCCAGCGATGTCTGCATATGCGAGATGGATGGATGGCAATAACACAGTATAGGAACCCTCTCGGATATATACGTTTTTGACGGCTCGAATGTCGGAGAGAGAAGCTGAGATAATATTACGAGCATACGAAATCAGCTGTATAATGTTGCTAAGCCCGATCGACTATAGACGTAACACAGAAGAATTTTGGACTGGTCAGCTTCCCCCACCGCTTAAACTTTCCGGTAGTCTCTGGCTAGCGACGCTAGGTGGCGCATGGGTATTTTTCTAGTTCCCTCATCATAATCTGCACGAAGAATGTATATATAGTGGTGTGCCATCTATGCCAAAACAGTCTTGTAGAACCGCCTATGCTGTAACTGCCTGAGTCTATTGTCACTTTCGTAGTGAATTTATAAAACTAAGAAATGGGCGATCGCCAATGCCACTCAAACCGACGTTATTTTTCGCACAATTACTGCGAATTTCGCATAACCCAAAAGAAATATGCATTGCATAATACAAGTACACAAACTCGATGCATCAAACTTTTCCAATAAAATAGCCGAAAAGAGGAGGACCTTCAAAACGACGTCCTCGTAACAGGAAAGCAGGAGGTACATAATAATGCAGTTCCGAAAGAGAGAGAGAGAGATTGAACGAAAGCCTCGTGCGCACGACATAATATCGTCGATGTGCCTTTGTGCTGTATACGCCCTTGCCGCTTTGTGTGTATATATATTAAAAAGGCGGCTGCGCGATAGCGCGACAGGTACAGGGAATCGCTGCAGCTGCCTCTGTTCGCGATGCTGCACACAGGGCTTTCGATTCTTCTTCTTCCTCTTCCTTTTCCTGTTTGACGACTGGATTTTTATCGCTGCTGCTTTGAGTTGCAACCGGCGAAACTGTTGTTTTGTTATTATATAATAGATATATCTCTTCGAAAGCATATTACATGGCGTTTACTACACTGATGTAATAAAAGTTTAAGGGGTCCGAGAGTATTCGCTTACAACAAATAATAAAAAAAGGAATTACTATGGAACCACGGCATAGTTGTCCTCGGTTACGTGATTCTCGTAACCATTTTACAAAGTTTGAATGAGGTGATTTTGAGACATTATTCAAACGAGATATTTATTTTAGCTTCAGACTTTGTAAAATGGTACAGATAATTACGTAACCGAGGGCAGCTATGTCGTGGTTTATCGTAATTTGCTTTTTATTATTTGTCATAAGCTCTTTTGTCTGCTATAATATTGTGACGAGAAATTTGACTTCGAACCCCCTTAATGAAGAATTAAATATTAGAGAGCTAAAGAAATTAAATATCGTTATAATTTACTACACTCTATTATACACGATCCGGTATAATTATAACCCGAATTTTCACTTCGAACGACTTTCGCATCGCTTTTTAACTGCAGCGCGTTAAAAGCAAGCACACGAATTTAACGTATATTATTCGCAATAAAAATACATAACATAAATAAATACACCAGGCCTCGTGTTTATTCGTCGATTTTTCATCACCAGCTTAAACTGCAAGTCGCCCGATATACACGAGATATCTCTCGTCGTATCAGCTCTCGGTTGAGCATCAATTTTTATATCGGCGATCAACCTGCAGGCGAATCGCAGAGACAGAGAGCGAACTTCGTTGCTTCTTTACGTACTTTCATTATCTTTGTTCTCGCACCTCTCGGTTCGCCACAGTATAGGTGGTGCATTACGAGGCCGCAAATATTTTACGACCTTCATCGATATTCGATTATACTCAAAGTTCGTTGTTTATAAAGATTGCTTTGGAGCATAGTTTCAACGTTTCATGTTGCGAAATATCATCCCTATCGACGCCAATCAACGTCATCACTAACGATTACACTGTCTTTTTGTTCCAGGTAAGCCAAACTTCCCTAATAGACACACCACGCTCTCGTGACCCTGTTTTTTTTTCTTCAAAAAAGAAAAAAAGAACAAAGACAAAGAGCGCTATAGGGAGAGCAGTATCAGGTAATTAAACATTCCCAATTAGCCTTTTAATTAAGCGAAAAAGCTATACTCTACCAGATTTCATGCGCGCGACGACTCTCTACACGCCCTCGCGCCGTATATGTACAAACTTTGTCCAGAGAGAGAGAGAGAGAGAGAAGTGGAAGAAGAAGTAGTAGTAGTAGTAAAAGTTGCTGCTTTCAAGCTTTCCGACTAAATGGACGAATCAGATTTTGCGCACCTTTCTCTCTCCTCGCGCAAAGTGAATCCCGAAGCATCAGAGAGCGAAAAGAAAGTAGAAAAGAGACGGCCTTCTTCCTTTTATACTGCGAGAGCACAAGATTCTTTTTCCCTCGTTGCTTCTCCCGAAGTAATTAAGACCATCGAATGACTTAACTATATATATATATATATACACACACATCCCATCGACGGGTCACTCAATTATACATGGAGCTGCCAAGTTAATTTCGCCGGGCTTTCTTGCCTGCGATGGGCTCTCTTCTTCCCCGGCGGACTTTCTTCCCGTCCTAACTTTCCCCCTTACACGCGATTTCGTTTCCTCTTCCGGCGATAGATATATATCTATACGACGCGGGAGGCATACGACTGCATGTATCGTAATCGGATATCAGATCCACTCTCTCTCACTGCGAAGGAAGTCTTTCGAGACAGTACGACTTTTTCGGGCCAACTTTCGCCGCCGCCGCCGCGTTTTTTTTTTTAGTGACTGGAAGCTTCCGAGTTACTTCTTCTTTCCGGGAGCTGGAACTTTGATTCGCAGCCGTTTGCGGCGCGGCCGAGCGATCTTATCGCCGCGAAACTGATTCTTCTTTCCGCTGTACTGCCAACTTTTTCTTGCTGCTGCTGCTGCTCTTTTCTATACGAAGCTTTCAATAAAGCTCCTCTCGCATTAATTATAAACTCTTATGTATATTTCTCTCCTTTTTTCATTGTACGCAGACGCGCATCTGTGAGTGTATTATTATCGTTTCAAACAACAACAATTAGCCGCAAGATAAGAGATTCTGAAGTTCGTCGAGATGGTTCATTAGCTCGAGACATCATCGTACACGATGTTTTAATTTAAAATTTAATTTAAATATTTTCTCGCCCGCGTGCGGAGTACCACACCGCGGTATTTCATACAAAAGCGCAAGGGGGCCACCTAATATAATACAGAGTGAGAGAGCGCGCGCTTCAAGCTCCGACAGCAAAGCTGCAACCTGCATGTTGTATACGTATATATATGGCAAACACACCCGCGCACTGAATAAACTCCTATATACATTCAGGCTGCTATACATCGGTCTTCCTGTTTAACCTGCACCTGCAGCTGCCTTATCAAACACACTACCTCTCTCTCTCTCTCTCACTCGACACCTGCAACGCTATTTAACAGAATGAAAAAATGTAGGCAAGAGAACCTCTCTTCAATTTAGCCGCAACAAAGTATAACAAAAATCGAGCCTTATTATTCAGAACTGGAAAAGAAAACGCGCAATCGCCTAATCCTTTAGCACACCCGCACAGAGACGGAGACGCTCTTACTCGCGGTCTTATCTCGTTGCAGTGCGCGCTCACTTCATCCCCCTTGAGCCTGGTGAATTTAGTGCACCGCCGCCCAGTGTCGCGCGCGAAACCAAGAAATAGCACCGGGGACATACGAGAACGGCTTTCGGACGAACTGAGAGAGCGATGCTATATTATACTCTCGCCTTGGGTTTTTGGAACACGAATTGCTGCTGCTACTGCTGCTGCAGGTACTAAGGGCTGTTTGTTAGATTAGAGGTGAACGCCGCTACTGCGCTTTTGACGTAAAGGTTTTTGTGGAAAAAACGGTTTTGATAGAGAGTCTTGGTAACAATTGAGGTAATTTTCAAGAGGAAAAGAAATTCTGATAAGACAGTTAGAGTTCGATCTGTTTTATATAACGTTAATATATAGTACAATATTGTTGTACCTTAAACCTCCACGACGCGGCAGTCAAGCTCGTTTAATAATTTACCTATAACCAGATATAGATTAACATTATATTAACTGCCTTTTACTTAGGGAACTAGCGTTAATAATAAATAAACGACGATCAATAAATGTATACTCAACATCGTATATAGACATAAAAATCACAAGAATTAGTTTTAAATTTCACTACTTTTTTTCATAACTCAAGTATACGTCTCCAAGTTTACAATACGCATTACATCCTTTTCTCGGTGTATTGTGCAAGCCATTACTCCGGTTTCCTTGTACTGTACAACACAGAACCACTCGGGCAAAGATCTCGTTGCCAGCTATGTAGACTCAAAAGAAGCCAGTCATACAGTCAGGTAAAATCTCATCAGATTTCACGCGGTCACCGCTGGCACTCGAAGTAAGTCGATCTCGTGCTTTCGGGGAGAGAATTATCTATTCGCACTTACGTAATATACATATTCCATCGAATTTCGATACCTAATACTCGAAACGACGAGCAATCAACAGTACAGATCTGTTTATACCGCGTTTCATCAGTTCCAAGTTCGGTTTGAGCATCTGGCTCCCAAAGACTGTACTTGGACAGTTTACTACTGGGCTCTCAATCCGAGACACTTCCGACAATCGCGGTAATGTGTCCCCCGTCACACGGCGCCGAGGCCACTAGCGTCGTCGCTACGGGATTCAATTAGGATGACGCCGGGCTACTGCTTCCACGATTGAATCCACTTCGCTCTATGTATATATATATATATATATAGTGTATATGTCGTATATACTGCGCATTTCGCCTTTGATTAATTAGGACCTCTCTCTCTCTCTCGATGGTCGGTAGTAGCTTTGCGTGTTTATATTTTTTTTCCTCGATATTTACTCTCGGATGTGAAAGCGGCAATTACGTGTTGCGCATCGTAATCTCGTTTGAAGAGGATTTAGAAATAGCGACGCAATTAGTATGAATTAATTTAGTCGAATATACATGTTTCAATTCCGTCGTAAATGCTTCGCGATCAAATAGTCATGCATTTCCAATTTGGCGTTAAGTGACGAGTCTCGTGTCTCGAGACACTTTTACGGGCTTATAAAAATTTCAATGAGAATAATCTAATGTAGTCTGTTTATTTTTAACTTGACACCGAAATAAAACGCTTTTGTGTCTGTGTGCAGTGCACAGTGTTTTAACATGTGACAACTATATTCTATATTCAATTCCGAGCCACCAGTGGCACGTGTCGATCTCGTAATCGATTCGATCAAAAAAAGCGTAGACACTGTACATAAACCAACAAAACGCGTCGCTATTGTCCTTCCTAAATAAAACTTTTTCACGCGCAATAATAGATAAGTCGTCCGAAATAAAAGAAACTAGGGACACGTGTGCGTCGTCGAAATTCCCAACTGGCCCCTGAAGCGCCTTTCCGCGTTCCTCTTTGAAAAATCCGCAAGGGGGTATATATAAGTATACACGCAAACACTCAGGCGTATCCCATAAATCCTGCGGTTGTAAGGAGTACATATACCGGAGTGTGAGAGAGAGAGAGAGAAGATTCCCCTGGGGGTCGAGCGTCGCCGATTCTCGAATTAGCCGTACACACTGAAATGCCGCAAGCTTTAGCTAGCATCTATACTTATATACAGAGAGAGAGAGAGAGAGAGACACTTTTTAATCCTTAAAAATAGCAATATAGCTCACAGTCGTTCGCCGTAGATTGTTTTAGCTTTTTAAAAAATACTGCGGAGCCAGTATTAATATCATTTATATATAGGTCGCGATATTTCTCTCGGCGAGCTTTAAAAACGCCAAGTCTGTGTGACACTCGCCATCCGTAAAATTAACTCCCCGTATCTGGCCGTTCACGCCTGAGAGTACAATAAGAACCGACTTCCGCTCGAATTATTGTATTATCTGCGCAGTAGAGCGCGTTTAGCCCCTCTCGCTCTCTCTCTCTCTCTCTTTCGGTCGCGAGTTTAATAAATCCTCAACGATCGACAGAGAAAGAGTCCGTCTCATGATGAGAGCGAGTTATAAAAACAAAAATTCTCGGTTTATTTTCCGCGCTGTATCGCCTCGATAAAACTGTCCGCTCTCGCAGCATTTGCATATCCTATTCTTCGATCCATTTTTCTCAGCACTTTTTCTCCAGTCGTCCTCAGCTCTACCTCCCTCTGTTTTATGCTTTCCTGGCTTCAAGCCCTTTTTACGTCTTGTTTCTTATCTTTCCTCTCTCTCTCTTTCTCTTTCTCCGTAGTTGCATTTCATTAGGGCTTTGCGCTCGCGGGGAAGAAATATGATATGTAAATTTTTTTGGAATCGCTGCGTGCGCGACGTGATATAGTATTGGATTCCGGGTGTATGTGCGGGGCTGTATTATTTTAAATTACATTTCAGACTGACGGATGGAAATGAGGCTTTTCACGACTCGAGTCGTCTCATTTTCATCGTTGACGCGAACCTTTTCGCTTGCCGAGAATGAATTATATGCCTGTATCAGAGTCGTTCGTATAAAAAAATTAACTGCGTATTATTCACGCTTGCATAAAACTGACGAAAAATACAAGAAGCCGAGATTTTTCTTTTCTTTCTCGGGGTGAATAATCAGGGTCGAGGCTTCTTTTGCTTCAAAGTGTACATCGCAATGAAAATTTTATTTCTTCAAATTCAGAGTGTAATCGAGGAGAGACAGACGTGAGTCACAAAAACAAATGGGAAAACCACGAGGGGAGAGACACTCTTGCCACCGCCCTTGTCGCGAAGCAAAGCTTTGATCTTTGATAGAAACGAGAGTCACTTACCGTACGATTTCTTCGTTCCGTCAACTTCAAAGAAGCATTCGATTGTTATACTATTTTCATCGTTAACGAACCAAAATGCAATCAAATACCTCGATATGACTCTCGTCCCCCAAAGAATTTTATTGAATTAAAGCGTGCATATATATATCAAAATAACAATTCTGGAAAAAGCAATCAAATCAAAGTTCTATCGCAAATAATAGCCTTTCACTGCACTGCGCACCAAGCTCTCCAATTAATCATCGCTTCCATCAACTAAAACTCAACCGGCATTTAATTTAACAGAGAAAAAAAAATATAGTCCAAGCTTTAAAAGCTTCGCGTTTACATGTCAGCACTATATGCATACAAACACGCAGTACAGAGCACAACCCACATTCCCATCGTATAATTCTTCGCAAGCAGAACAATGCTGCCCGACACCAATTACTTAACGAACACGCGCAGTACCGTAACTCTGTCGCCGTTCGTTGCAGCTTTCGCCGAAAAAAAAGCATAGCCGAGCTGACCGAACAACAACAACAACAAGATTGACAAGACGGAAGCGGCCATTGCTCTGGCTGGCGTTCGAGATTAGGCGAAAATACGAGTACCATTAATTGTCCCTTGCCTTCCACGTGTGTTTGTGTGTATGTTGTGCTTTGTTTAGCCGCTCTCACACATACACGTATTTCTCCGAGAGTAAATATAAATTTGATTCCGGACACAGATAGCGCTGGCTTTTTTGCATGGCTCTCGAATCAGCGAAAAAAGAGAGAGAGGGGGGGGGATAAATTGGCTCGGAAAAGGTGAAAAAAGCAGCTCTTCCTCTCTCGTGATATAGCTATATCTACATACGTACAAAAGGCGCGGCGGCGATAAAGACGGCGAAAAGTCGGGGAGAGAGAGAGAGAAAGAGAGATACGGGATCGTCTGATGCAGTAGGAGAACGGGAACGCGGAGAAAAAAGAAAAGAAAAGAAAAAAAGGGGGCGCAAGAGCTGTGAGGAATCGCTGAAAGCAGCCCCGGAATTCCGCAGCGGGAGAGATAAAGAGCGGCGCCCGACACGACGGGATATAGATAGATAGAAAACGCGCGCGCGCGCGGTGTAAGGAATCGCGCTTCGGCGAGCGGGAAAGCGACGATTATCGGCTACTATATGCCATACTCTCCCGCGACTTTAATTCTCCCTTCGTTTTTTGGTTATAGCTACAGTCGAGATGGATTTTTCGCAGCTTTACAGACACGTTCCATTTTCGAGGGAACTGTTATCGCTTTTTTTTTTTCGTTCTAATACTCGCTTTGATTAAGCTAATGGACTGTAGTAGAGCACGTATATATGCGTGATGTATTGAGCTTTTATCAAGAATAACCAATCCGTAGTTATTTAAAATATTAATAACGGAAATATTCGGTTGAAAAAGTATCATATTGCGTATACAGATAATACAGCACGCGGATATATAATAACCCCGAGGGCGATGTCGTCGTATGACACGCGCTAGGGTCTCCCTCGTGCACCATTGCAGCAGCTCGGTGTGTCGCGCGCGATTTATTCCGGCGCTCGCCTCTCACGGATCATCGAAGTAGATCTTCTCTTCTCAATATATACATATATATATATACACACGCGAGGGTTGCCGCCGCAGACTATATAGCGCGGATATAAAAGATGTCTGGAGCGTGTGAGCGCCTCCGCGGGCTTGAATTATGCAAAGTCAAGCTGCACAGAGGCGGAATATTTTATTTCTCCTTCTTGTGTCTTCTTCTTCTTCTTCTTGCCCTTTTTACGTCCTATACGGCGCGCAAGAGTCTAAGTGTTGCAGCTCGCATTATATCCTTTGATGTTTTTTTTTATGTGCTCTCGTTGCATAATATATTGGCATGATTTTCTCGGATATTACCTACTTTGAGCGACGATGATGAGAAAAGAAGAAGAAGAAAATAAGAAATCAAAACGAAACTGTATGTGCGTAATATATGCTAATTGAGAATTGAAAAATGCACGTGCATCAGCGCGAAAAAGTTATACTACTCCCTCCCTCTATTATATACTCCGTTACTCAAACCACACCAACTCGAAAATTGTAAAAGTTTTTTATCTCTCGCAGCAGCAGCAGCGCGGTGCGCCTCGAGATTCACCCCTCTTCTTCGCGCTCGCGAAACTTGGAAAAACTACCTACGTTTAAAAAACCGATTTTTTTTTCCTCCCCCCGTGCTCTTGTCGCCAAACAGTAAAGTCAAGAGTATAATCTCTCCTATCAGAGAAAAAACGAAAGATATACGAACAAAAAAAAAGTGCGCTCTCAATTATTAATCAAAGAAATGAAGAGCAGTCGTCGTCTTATATAATCCACGCGAAGAGAACGAATCTATTAATAATTAGCGAATCTCCGTATCGACATGCGAAATTCATATGAGCGAGTATGAAGAAATTATAGAGCTTTTTTTACCGTTTCAATTGTTGCGAGTATAAAATAATAATTCATATCTTGATCGCTCTGTCTCTCTCTCTCTCTCTCTCTCTCTCTCTCTCTCTCTCTCTCAAATGCAAACGAGAAGCTTCTGGTTATATGGAATGGAAATTAGCGGGGTAAAAATAAAAAATTAACGCAGCTCCGCACACCGCGAATAGAAAAGGGGGATAAGGGCATAACAATTAGCCGGCCATAATCGTAATTTCATCGAATATTTAGGCAGCTTTAGCGCGCGTGCCCCTCGAGATAAAGCCCGAAAATCCCGCACACACAGACATTATATGTACACCTGTATATTACGCTATATACTCGGGGCAGCGGGGCGGTATAGTTGTACAAGTGCGCTCGAAATAAACGCCGTGAATGTGTAAGATAGCCATCGCTCGTTTTAGGACTCGCTTTTCGCTTATTCTCGGAGGCTAATTCTCCCCGATAAGACGAGGGGGTACGATTCTCCTCCTCTACTGTGTTGTTATGAGCCACTTTTAGAGCTGTTGTTTCGAGAGCATTATTAGATGACGCGACGTTTCGTCCTTGCTAATTAGGTTATGCGGTATTTAAAGCGTGGCTGGTTATTTATATATAATCAGATTATTCTATAGATATAATTTTACACAGCGGCTTTTTCTAATTGATTGATTATAGACATCGGATTTTCCGGCTTGAAAATCGTTGGGATAAAGTAAAGTCTGCATAATATACACATAACACTTCCTGATAAGCTCCCGCTTGGTGTATATATATAAAAATTACATCGAAGAGTAGACTATATCTTTGGATACATCCTAGAAGAGGAAATTCGCGCGCGTATGTACTATATAGAGTCGAAATCGAACGAATGCAATTTCCCCGCGCGCTTTTTCCTCCGTTCCCTCGGCGACTAATTCCAGGATTTTCGTGAGCGAGCAAATCCCCCTCCTATACGCGAGCGCGCGATATCTGTATACACATACGTAAATCTTCGTTGCGCAGCTCTCTTTCCGACTTTCGAAATATCGGTAATGGCATCTCTGGGCCAACGACTCGAGTTTTTCGGCTTCAATTCGCTGTGTCTCGCGCTAGCGCGTTATCTATCTATATACGTTATACGTTTTTCTTTTTTTCCCCCTCTCCATTTAGATTAGACGATTCGGCCTCGCCTTCGTCTTCTTTCTGCGACGCTGTCTTCGTCGCCTGTTTATATTATATGCTTGTGTGAGTGTATAAGAGGAGATTTGATAGGGATAGGAACGCGAGCTTTTCATTAATTATAATCATTGCTTACGCAGTATAAACGAGAGAAAGCTATACCAAAAGGGAAGAGTCAAAAGGTGTTCGGAATATGTTTTATGCAGTTTCTAATGAAAAAGTTGAGGTTCTTTGAAAAGTATACACACGCGGGGATGATTAAAAAGTAACGTATAAGTTTCGTATTAATGAATTAACTCACAGAGAAAGAGCGAGAGTAGCCTGTGTATTATAACTTTTCCGGTCACTCAATCTCCGCTACTGCAAATGGAATATTTATAGCAGCGAAGAGTAAACTTTTTCTCAAAGCCACCTCCTCTCTATACAGTATACTCGGTTATACACGCTTTTCCCTTCCACGAGTCTATCCCTACATACACTTCACCAGACTTTTCAACGAATTCGCAATGAAAATTGACGACTCATCTCTTCGTCGACGTAAAAAAAAAAAAAAGTAAGAACTCGACACACAAGGGGGGTCAAACTCCGCATCGCGTGTCAAGGCACCATTTCTACACCTATATACAGCATACGAAGACATCGTTCGCGAAAAGAATAAAGGGAAGTGCGTGCGTCGGGTCGTTACACCCTCTCTCTACGCAGCGATTTTCGTCGCGATATAACCGAGCGCGCATATATAAATTCACTTAGTCGTTTCCAGTCTTCTGCGAATTCCACCTGCGAGAGTAACTTAATTACATATATATATATCGCGGCAAATTATACGCGAGGAGAAAGAGAGAGAGAGAGAGACTCGTTGTTGCAGTTGCTGCCGAGGGAAAATTCACTTTTCTACGTCGCCGAGCGAAAATTGCTATCATTTTGTGCGTGTGATAGGTGTAAGGCTGTGTTTCTCGTCGGCTCTGCGGTCTTGATTATTATTATTCATAAATACTCTGCTTTTCAGAACGATTCATATTTTAGATCAAACTTCGCGATCGATATGTATGCTTGTATTCTGCAGATATGTATAAGTGCGGCACATATTTAGGATACATAGAAAGTATGTGCGTCGTCGATGAATCTCGGCTCCGGAAAATTCAAACAAAAACAAAAAGCGCAGCATCAGTCGAAAATCTGGATCACCTCTCAGCAGTGTTTATCGCCTTTACGAGGATTCTATCGATTTCGAAACTCTTATATAGCGTTAACAACGACGTGCTTTCAATCTCTCTTTAGACTTGGTTGTTTGCCGTATATCGTATCTCCCCACATACTGTATACAGCTTTTTCATCAAGCTGAGTGTTCCCCGCGTGTATACGAGTTCTTCTCGATAATATAATAAAACACGCAGCGTATAATTAAATTAATTGTCCTGGAATTTTAAATTAAAAAAAAAGTGAAGCGTCATTCTTCATCGCGATAAAAGTACTGTCCTCTCGCTATAAGCTATATTATAATAACCGCAAGACACACACACACACATATATATATATACACGACATACCGGTGCTGCATGACTGCGCAACTTTGACTCGGCGAATTAGCGCCAGTAGTTCCCGGAATTTCGCTGACGCAGACTCGGTACTATAGGTACATAGTGTACGGTATTAAACAGCTCCGTGAAACGCCTGAATTTTCATTGGTGGAGCGCTTTACGTCGCTGTGTAACGGGGATCGTCGCGTGTAGACGTCTATTTATACTGTCCTGGAGCTAGACGACGGTGAGTATATATACAATAAAGCCAGGAGAAAAAAGTCGAGAGTTTCGTTTACTCGCTTTTGTTGTTATATCGGCAGAGTCGCAGAATAGAATAGATTACGGGGGATAAATTCTTCCTTTTTCTTATAAAGTTAAGCACATTTCGCTCTTCTCCGGTAACTAAAATAAAAAGAAAAAGGAGTAAAGATCGAGCGGAGAATCGGCTAACTAAACTCGTCGGCTACGATTCCATTCGTCGACTCTCTTTTTTCCCGACGACGACGACGACGACTCCTCTGTCGCCTACTAACTCCCAATCTCAGCCGAGACCTCGGGCGTAGTAGTAAATTTTCACCCTTCCTTTCTTTTCTTTCTTTCTCTCTTCGTATATATACGTACCGACTGTGGTGACGACGACGACAACTCGCTTTCCGAAAAATTCGCCGCAAAGTGAAAAAGGCGCCGGGCTCTATATTGTTTCGTGTAAATCGCTCGGCTGATATTAACTTTCCCCTCTTTCTCTCTCTCTCTCGAAATGAGAAAATTTCCACGGTGCTGCTGCGTCCCGACACTCGAAGGTTTATACTGTAACAACATTCGCTTGCTTTGTTTTTTTCAGACTATTATCTCGTTCGTTTTAGGCTTTTAAATCTCTCGCACGTACATCACGTGTATATATTTTCCGTAACCGGGAATCGCACCACGACCGCTGTAATTAATTAGCCTTGCTATTTGCTGACTAAATTTATTTACATTTAATTTGCTGTATTTAGCGACCGCTATACAAGAGCAGATCGTAAAACAAAGCCTCGTGATTATTCTCGTTTCGCCGATTCTCTCCACGATTGAAAAAAAAAGAACGAAAATAAAGAAAAGCTCAGTCTCGAACGCACGCGCTGAGATAACTGCGAGAGAACATCGAGCTTGCGGAGGCCGCACATAACCGTTGAACATCTGTAAGCGTCCAAAGTTTCTTACCGCAGTATAGTAGCACACAGCGCGGCGAAGAGCCGCAGGCAAGACAGCCTCGAGAGCAATAATCGCGCGAATTCGCGCGAGACCGCACTAGATCAATGCAAGCACAGATGCACTAGTGTACGCGTCGATGTATAACTGAAACACTCTCGCGTGTATGATAATATAACAACGAAGAGAAAAAATATTATGTAAAATTTGCATTTCTCTCTCGGAACAAAAGAGTTGCTGTGTATACAGCACAGAGAAAAGTCTCTTTATCACGGAGCTTGCAACTTTTTTTCCGTAAGCTCCGTCGCTTCCGAGCCGCCTCAGAGATTAGGAGAGCCGCAAGCTCGTCTTCATAATAGCAGATTCGCAAAGTTTCGCAGCGTCAGAAGCCCGCCGCGCCAAAACGGGACGACGACGACGAGTAGGAGGACAAACTCGTCCGCTGCTGCTCGCAAACTTGCGTATAGTAGCAGCAGTCGAATTTACAAGGGGCGGTACGTGCACCCCCTCCCCCCTTCCCCCCGCGGCTTAACCGACTCTCCGTTTCTCGTTGTTTGGCCCAGTTGCGGTAACCCGGCGGGCCTCCATCTCTCGACCGGCCGCCGTCGCCACTAAACTGCGAATCGTTAATCGTTTCGACGTCGGCGGCGGCGAATTCAATTACCCGTTGCATTACGACGCGACGTCTATAGTCAAATGTATATGTCTGTCTCTGCTGTATCTGGCTAATGTCGAATTGAATATATGCGCGACTTTTTGTATATATATAATTCGAAAGTTTACACCATTTTCATTGTGTCCCTGCAAACGAAGTGCGAGAGCTTGTATAAACGAGGATCGAGAATTTGCAGGCGATTAAAACGACCGTTTATTATTCGGACACTCGCGTAGTGCGCGCAGGGATTCGGTGCGAATGATAATTTACGCGCAAACTACAGATCACGCACTTTGTTAATGACGGTTTTGTTCCTTTGATCAATGCGCGCGATTTTGTAATAATTCACGCTGCATCGTGCATCAGCGCGCAGCAATTTGTTTGCGAGTTGTTTTCGCGCTTTTGTTCGCGGGGTTCTCGCTTTGAAAGAGAGTGTTTTCTCTCTGCTAATATGTTTAATTGCAGCCGAGTGGACAAGAGGAGAGATATTCTGCACTGGAATTCTTATAATAGCGTATGGCTGACTAAAGACTGAGTTGTACTACTCGCTTCTATGTCTCACTCTTGGTCGAATATAACGTCGCAGGTCAGATTCGAGCTTTTTGCGTTTGGTAGAATAATATTCCAAACAAGTCGCATTGAAACCTCAACACAACCAGTATTACTTATTCAAACAGAGCGGCAAAGTTTTTTGCACCGCTATATCGAGAAGTAACATTTTTTTTTCCAATCCATTCACCGCACCGCGATGCAAAGAAAAAGCGGTCGACGCCGCGAAAGAAAAATTACATTTATTTCTCGTCCAACTAAACTCCTTTTTCTCTCTCGCACTGTATAAACCTACTCTTCTTTTTTCTCCCGGTGACGTTGCGGAGAAAAAATCTCCGACTTATCATTGACTCGCGAAACTCGACAAGTTGCATCGGCTGCAGAACTTTATATTTTTTTTCGCTCTTCTTTCAACTGCAGCAAGTGAAGAAGAAACTCTCTCTCTCTCTCAGTTGGAAGTTCATCTACGGCCTTCGAACACTTTAATTTGCATATCTAACAACCTTATCGCTTGCTCGGCTTTTCTTTCCTTCCTTCCTTCCTTCCTTGAATTCAAGGAGAATACAGTGACGACTTGAGACAGATCGAGCAATAGCGCCTGCTTTCTATATTATATACCGGTTTGTATGCAAGCTCAACGTGCTTTTTTTTTCATCGATCATGGAACTTTCTGAACTTGCAAAGCTGTTGCGATAGCAAATAATATTTGGATTTAGCTTACACTTTTCTATACATTATAAAAAGTCAGATTCTGCCTCCGGAGAGCTTGCAAGCACACGCGTACACCGCAACCCTCTCTCTCGTGTCTGTGCCCATTATGAGGCCGGCAACTCTCTTTCTCTCTCTCTCTAACCCCCCAAGAGAGAGCGAGAGCGAAGCGAGAAACGGTTACGATTCGTCGTTATCCGCGCTCGATCGCACATTCGCCGTGCGCGTGTCTTTATTCTCTGAGCTTCCTGATGAAGAGGAGGCGTCGCCACGACGGCGATAACACCAAGGAGAACGAGGGGCAATAACGTTAGCGGCGATTTTGCGTAAGGATAAAATTGTTACTGCTCGTAAAACATAAGTTTATGCCGCTCAGGCGAGCCCGTCATTTCTGATGTCGCCGCGTACCTTTTCGAGCTTTCCAACGCGGGTATACACGTCGTCGTGCGCGCTCTCTGAATCGCGGGAAATCTCTCGTTGCGCGCGAGTGGGTGTCTTTTAATTGCCGATCGTTAGGGAGTATACCGTGATTCTTGTCGATGTCTCTCTCTCTCTCGTAGGTTCTTCTTAGAAATAACAAGAATTGAATTTTGAACAATTTAAAATAAAACAAGTACATTAATATCAACAAGTCTGTGATTAAATTATCTAAAAATCTATGATCATTATCGGGCTACACAGGCGAAGTTAACACTAAAACTTATTACCGCAAATTATAATAAGCAACGAGTATACATCTCAAATTCAAAAGCTCAAAAACACTCGAGTAACCTGATACAGCGCGCGCGTACATAGTATAGCTGATGCACAAAGAAAACCACAGGAATTTTCCCAACTATAGACGCGCCATATCCGAAGCCGGCTAGTTTCTCTAGCCCGACAGTAATACTGTTTTCATCTCCACACGCTCGCGTTAATGGAACAATTACGAGGCGCGTTCTTCGTGTCTCTCACTCTGCATAATTCAGCCGGGGAATCCCCGCCGGTGGTGGCGGCGACGCGTCTACAGAAACTCTCCCGGTATTTCTATATATACATGTATACAAGCGCATTACACGTACCGCATACTGGTTAATATAATGTATCTCTCTATGTAATCGCTCTTTCGTTACGTGTTCTTTCGCTGTGAATAAAGTCGCGGTAGAGCATGTCATAGCGGCGCCATTGTCCGGGTAAATAATTCTCGCGAGTACCGAAATATCGGAATCGAAAATGTTTAATAATTCATGAAGTAGGAGTCCGTGTTCCTGCTGCTGCTGCTGCTGATGCAGAATACTGACCGGCGCTAATGGTGCTTGATAATGCGCGCTCTTGGTTGTTTCATTTTCGTATGTATAGTATACGTACACACACACACATCGAAGTCGTTAATTTGTAATTTCGACCTGATGGGAGGCTATATACTGTTGCGCACCATTACGTTTTCGAATTGTTCGATGCGCTTATCACGTGTATATAAATATACAGAAATCCGAGAATGTTTTCCCCAATCGTCATATATATATATATATGTATAGATATTGCTTCAGCCTCGTCGAGTTGTTTACGAGCAAGATATGCTCGATATAAAGAATCCGCGTGCACACCTTATTTTCCAGTTCTCGTCTCTTTTTTACCGCCTCACGGGAAAGAGAGCGAGAGAAATCTCTGCGCAACAAATATTTCGCCCTTTGCATACCCGATCCGAGCCATTTGCATCCCCCTTTGTCGCGGCCATATTGTGTGTCTTTTCTTTCCGCAGACACCGGCACGCGTTTTCTCTTTCTCTCTCTCTTGCGATCGAATGCTATATAGTGCAAACGAGCGCGTGCGATGCCTTGTTTACGATCACGCCACTCGGGAAAACGACGCGCGCGCGCGACGATAGCTCGTGGTCTCAGGAGAGATTCACGCTCATTCGCTATACGTTGAGTGTGCGTGATTTTTTACTATATTTTTTTCTTCTTTTTTTTAATTGGGAAGATTCATTTGCACTTGTGTATATTTTTTCACATTGTTCCATATTAGCTTGATGGAATTGTACGCTGCAACGAGTGCAAAACAGTATATATATATTTATATTCTTTTTCGTAAATTTATTATTTGAGAAGCGCAGTTTGTACCGAACAACCGTAATATTCTTGGAAAAATCCACGGCGAATGTTTTAGAAATGAAAAAGTGTAAATCTGCAGTGCAAACAATGCCGCAGGATTCGCATTTTGATTTAGCATGAATTGTTATATAAATTCGTATTTTCAAGTTAATTAAAATGGGCATGATTTTCATGTGTGCGGAAAAAGCCGTTCAAAGTAATACTCCGGTTATTAAATTTGAGTAGAAACAAAATTCGTTATTTCCGCAAACCTTATTTTCGTACAAATTTTTAATGAAATTTCAATAAAGAATTTCCTTTGAGAATGGCCTTTTGATATTTCACTCTGAATAATGAAGTGAGCTAATATTATAGAGATTCCTATATAGCGTAGATTGTCAGCTGTCATTCCAAAAAAAAACAAAAGAAAAGCACAGCCACTCGCACGTATAAAAACTTTATCGCCGGCGTACATTTTACTTTGGCCGCGTGTGCAAATTAAGATGAGAGGACGGCCGATTCTCCACGCGGCAAAGTTTTAAATCCAAATTTCGCGCGACATTTATATGCATGAAAACGAAACGGCGCGTATGGTATAGCTGAATCCCTCGTAAAAAGAGAGCGGGAGCACGTGCGGCAGTTAAATCCCGTACAGCAGTAGAGAGCGACCGAGTGAAGTTTATCTGGTCCGGCAGTTATATACTTTCTTCTTTTCCTCTCCATTTCTATTAATTTTCATTAAGCAAATCGGCGCTATTGCAGCGACGTTTAATACGACGTGTATCTCTGCGAAATGCGAGAGCTATTGTATATAGCTGTATATACATATATATCTGGTTAACACAATGCGCACATGTGATGCGTCGCTGGTGTATATTGCGCTCGTTGATTTACGCGTTTACGCGAATTGTCGAAATGTCTCCTCTAAGCTATTATGTTTATTATAATATATCCGGGCTGAATTACGTGCGTGTATAGTTTCGATTTAATTAATTCTCTCAAGCTTGAGATGCTGCAGTCGAATAGCGCAAGTAAAGGTATTTTAATATAACAGCTTCCGTATACAAGACGAAACGTTAATATCTTTGATGAGATGTTATTTATGTGTATGAAATGCGCGCTGTGCATCAACAGGTTGTCGGCGTACCGTTTTTCTCACGACCGAGAATGTTGTGTGCGGATGATCGACTTTTTTTTCGATCGATTTCTCTCTATATGTGCAGGCGTACATGTACTACTGATGCGCGCGTGCGAGAGAGGAAACTTTTTCCGTCTCTCGCTTTTTGCGAGAAACATTAAAGTCGAAAAACTGGAGAAGAGGATATGAAATTGAAATCTAGTTTCATTGATCGATATTGCCAGTGTATGTGTGCGCTTCCTATTACCTGCAGTATTCGTGGAATAAACTTTTTTTTTACGATACGCATCTATGCTCCCTTGGCACGTAAATTTAGTCGATTACACGTTTTACGGCTTGCGCAACAGAAAAAAAAAATTGTTGACGAGTTTGTTCTAGGAAATGGATAAAAATCAATGCGCTGTAATTTTATGAGTATATATAACCGAATGTTTATTGAATTGCCTTTTGCGTTTGTGTTGCAGTTGTGTTTTTTCACTTACTACACTGTCGCCAAGGGTGAAGTCAACTCTTCGGGGCCGGTCCCCATTGACAGTGTCTTCATCTACCGACCAGACAAAAGGCTCGAACTCTGGAGGTTCGCCTTTTACATGTTCCTTCATGCAGGGTAAGTAACACGATTTCTTTTTTCATTTGCTCGAAATTTTATAATTATTTTTATAAATATATTTGAAAATCTATATGCAAAGAATTAAAAGTCCGAATATAACGTTGTTTGCAAAACTTCAAAATTTTTTTTCGTTCAAAAACTAATTGGAAAGTCCATTGATATGTAATGCAGGTTGAAAAATGTTTTTTAATTAAAAATTGATGAAAATGTCACCCATACATAAGCCATACACTATATGAAAATTCCACGAAAAAATCTTCTCGAATTAAAAAGCCGAAATAAAACCTCTCCATTTTCACCATTTGCGTGGAGAAAAATTCAGAAACGCGTAGTTCGACGACGTGTCGATGTCAAAATAAACTGGATATTATTTTCCGCGTCGCCAAAAGCCTATCCCGATTGAAAGATCGTCTTCTCTCCACAGAGAAAGGGGATAGAGAACGCCCAAAACAAAAGCGCGCCGCGAACTTCTATACGCGCCTCGAGGCTATAGATGAGAATTGGACGTCAGGGTGAAGCGTTTTTCTATATATGTGGGTCAATTTTTTTTTTATCTCCCTCTCACTTCCTGCTTTTATCTCGACTATAGTGCAAGCGTTCGTTGGAACTTCCCTGTAGAGCAGCCGGGTTTTGTTTGTCACGAGGGAGAATATTCCGTTTTCAACTGACTGTCGATTCTCATTGTTGCTGTTTTCATCGGTGGCCGTCACTGTATATCCGTATATAAGCAACTTTGTTCGGGAAAGTTGCCGCAGCCTCGTGTATGTGTACTTGTCGTGTTTTTCAGACACAATGCGAGAACTCTCTTGCGACGAGGGATTATATTTATAACCGGAACATCATTTTTTCCGATATAGGCAAATATTCAATTTTCCATTATGTGTATAATACGAGGAAACGTACGCGCCGATTACTGATGCGCGAATTAGAAAATGCATCTCTCGATACACAAAGAGACGAACAAAAAAAAAACAAAATAATCCATTCGATGAAATATTCATTTGGAGGAGAAAACCTCCGTAACGGCCCCGATTTCACGGTTCAGCCAATTACATTAACAAGATTTTCCTTACTCTACTCTCGCTCCTATATCGAACCACGCGCTCCTTCTCGCTCAATTTGCCATCCCTTTGTGCAAAACTCGCTCGCGGCTTTTTTTTTCTCTCTCTTTCCGCGCGCGCACACACACAGCGCGCGACTCGTTCCATCGATTGAATTTTTCCCCGTGCGCTCTTAATGAAATTAAAAGTCCTCTTTTTTGCCGAGCCCCACCGGCCATATTTTTCCATCGAGCTCCTGCGCGCGAAAGAGGGACAAAAAAAAGCAAGAAAGAAGCGACGAAAGTAGTCCTGCGTAGACTCGTGCGAAAGGGAAAAAAGACGGCGTGAAAAATAAGTTCTTTAAATTATTCACGAGGACACACCCGAAGATAAGCGTCCGACTGTATATATATATACACCACTGTATCCTTTCGCCTGTATGTGTATGTCGCGAAAAACATGGTGTATATATACGTATACAGTGGCTTCTAGACTTGCGCCGAGGTACTTCATCTCGAGACTCTGCTCTGTGAGCGCGTGCGCGTGTACTCGAGCGCAGAAGCTATGATACTATATATTATACACCGAGAAAGAGAGGAGAGTTAATCGTCCGGTAAATCGAGACCCTTGGGAGACTCTGCGCCAAAGTTTAATTAATATACTTTTTAAGAAGCTGCATCAAAAAGCTTGTGTGTATATGTTCTATATACGACGTGCTCTTGTTGATTAGGTCGCAACTTTTGTAGTTTACTCGGGAATGAAATGATGATAATTTTATATGCAGATTGGCAGTCGTGTTTCTGCGCGTGTGTGTATAAGAGTACACAGAATTACTTTGAAACTAAAAATCATAATTTTAAAATTTTATTATAATTTCATTTAAAAATTATCCAAATAAAAAAGAAAAACCAGCACAACAACAACAACAACAACAAGTCATCACACCTTATTCTACAAAGCGTTAAACGCATCAGCCCAACCCACAGAGGTTCATCGGCATCGTTCACTTACAGTATCGCTTTGAAAAGTCGTCGCGCAACAAAAACATCCCGTGGGAACAGCAGCATCAGTTCGATTCCGCCATGACACGCACACACGTTGAGGACTTAGCCCTAATTAGCGGAAGCCAGTACGAGCGCACGCGACCGCTTTGTGAATGGAATCGAGTTACTATTATATATATATACATGTGTACACTGGTCCAATCCGAAAAGTAAGAGTCTCGCTTGGATTTTCGCACGCTGAGGTTTTTTTGAGATGAATCGTAGTGACGAGCTCTCATGGACCTCTGTATACATATACTGCGAGAGATGATGACTTGGTATAACGGCGTAATGCGGTCGCGACAAAGTCGTGTATGTATATATACTTTGTATGCGCAAAAAGTTTCGCACGTTCGGGATGTGAAGAGAGGATATGTGTGTGTGAGTCTTGTTGAGGGATAATAGCTTTTCGAATTGTGTATTTTGCGCGCGGTAAATTATGAATTAGTGGTATATATAGCTATACGGCTGGACTGGTTTTTAATATTCTATTATTGATTTATTATTATATATACGCGACGCCGGTGCTGCCGATGCGGTTTGGAAAACGGATAATCGATTATAATATTCTAGACGCTATATATACGTATTGTATTATTAATCGATTGGTAAAATATTAAAGCACTTATGGTAAATTATGAACGTCATGCGTTACAGTGTACAATATGTTATTATATATATTATAGAGCTATAGCGCTTTTCGATGATCGATAGCCAGGGACATTTGCGATTAAAGTGCATAATAATGCTGCATGTGCGGCGAGATCCTGTCACATAAAAATAGCGCACGCGTATATTTATATACATAACGCGTATCTATAGTTTCATTTTCTTATGACCCAATGAATTATACCATCGACGTCGATCGTTAATCAAAATGGGGTGGGTATATAGAGAATAAAGTTATTTTTTCCAATAAATACACGATACGTTTACGTCGTCACGCAATATAGACGGAAGCCGACCACAAAAACTTTGGCGCGCGATAAATTATAATGGCCGCGAAAAACGTGATAAATTAAAATTACACAACGTAGCCGAAAAAGCGTGTATATACAAGAGCGTTTTTGATTAATCGAGATAGCCCGCGCGAAGCGAAAAAAAAAACAAACTTTGATCGAACCATTAAAAAAGCCTCGTCGATCACATCGCGCTCCCCAAAATCCGTGCGATAATAGGCTTTCTCTCCCCTATACCTCAATGCCTGATGGTAGGAAGAAGAAGTTCGAGACAAAGATTATATATATACACATTGTGTATATACACAACCATAAGCTTCGAGGCTACTTTTCTTACGCCGGCGATTTCGCCAAGACTTCCTCAATTAATCGCGCATAATCCCCGACACTCGAAGAAAGCTATATAATACTATATTTATACGAGCTGCAAAATCATCAGAATTTGAATTTTCCCGCCGTTTTTACGAGGATTTTGGAACTCCGACGGCGCAAACTTTCAAATTGAAAAAATACCGTTAATTGTTTATACGTTCAGATTGAATCTCCGTGTAAAAACTTTTTCCATAAAAAAAGCTCTGTCTATATATACAAAAAGTCCATTCGACTTTACCGGAAGTGAATCAGGGACTCAGCTGTGCCGTACCGGAAACTTGGACGGCGCGCAGATTTGAATAATGACGCGCAGCGGCGGTGGCGGCGGCCGATACGCGACTCTCGTCGTATTCGCATGGGATTATGCATGCGCGACGAGCCAAGCCATTATATACGCGATGAAAGAAGAGCTCGAGAGAGAGAAAGAGCGGGAAAAAAAGACAACGAGAGAGAAATTCGGATATTCCAAGCGGCAGGTCCTCATCTCCATTTTCCTTCGACGTTGCTGCTGCTGTTTCGTCGTGTTCGAGCTGCTCTCGACTCTTATTTATATTCCGCAATTATGAAAATTCGAGCGAAGTTTAAGTCGACGCTGTATTATATATAGTATATACTAGTGGTTTCTAGGAAGCCAAAGCTTTTCCCTCTCGCATAATTGAGACGCGCGCGGGTCGTCGTTGTCGTCTGGTCTCTCTTTAATTTGGACGGATTGAACGACCTTATCGTGTATTATATATACCGGATTTTTTTAACGTCTCGGCGCTATAGTTTTGCTTTATTTATCGTATACTCTCGTTATTTTGGAGGATCTCGGCCTTAATTATAATACACGAAATTTCACAAAAAAACCTAATCAATCCCGCGTATATGTATATAAAAGAACACAATTCCAGGAATAATAATAATTCAATAAAACTCCCAACCGAATCGCAGAGAGTCAAAAAAAATAAAATAAATAAAAAGCAGATAACCGCGAAATTCTTTAATACTCGCGAGCTGCGCTAATGGATACACGCCTGCGCGGATGAGTCGTTCGTCGGCCGGCGCTTCTTTGTTTGCAATCCATTAGGAAGGCGCGTACGCGTATATAATACGAGCATCTCTCTCTCTTTCGTGAATACCCCTCTGGTCTTTTGCTCCATTAGACGATTGCATAGTCGCTCTATTTTCACTCTCTTCTTCTTCTTCTTCTTTTTTCTCTCTTCTCTTATACACGCGCTTTGCCCGATTTTTTTTTATGGCTGGTTAATACGACGACGCGTCGAAGGTTACGAGCCGATCGAATTATGGCTGACTTTAGAAAAAGAAGTCTGCGTATATACAAGATTCCTCGTTAAGTTTAACGAGTAATGAAGGGGCATTAGGCGGTATCGATTCTCGATTTGTCTTTATTATCGTATCGCAGCGATATAAATACAGCTCCCTCTCTTTGTCTCGAGACCCAATCGGAATGAATCGAGCGGCTGCATTATTATATTATGCAATTCCTCGTGATTCTCAACGACTCTAACGTTGTATATATAATAATAAAGTGCGTTGGCGTATATAAGGCGGCTTATAAACGCCGGCAATGAATTGCGACGTCGATCCGCACTTGAAAATTCATAGTATAGTATAGCAATCCGCAGGGGTTGATATTCCTACTCCCCCTTGAATTATTATACTTACTTCTGTAGACTTGGCGATCCTAAAATGGCTCCTCTCGTTTTGATAAATAAATCATTAGACACGCTCTGCATAAAAGAGAATACACTCAATGTACATTATATACCTATACGACGACAATAAACGCTATGGGTATATGTATTTACTGTGAAGAGCAATTTGTATATGGGCTACTTGGAATCGTGCGGAGAAACTGTATTATCTCCGCGACTTTATCGTCGCGTATAATCTCGATACTGTAAAGGAAGAAGAAATAAAAGCTCTATTCCTCGAAACGCACACGTATAGAACGAAAAAAAAAAAAAATCTTGCAAGGGATCGATCCGTGGAGGGCGATGCGCTATTATACATACAGAACGAGACGTTATGGCGCGGATGGAGAATTGAGCAATTTTGGCTGTAGGAGAGTTATATTGTAATATTGACTGTTTGCAGTGCTTTGTTATTATGTCTAATGAAGCTTCCTCATTGTTCGCTCAATAATTGTGCTCTACAACGCTATAATTATACTCAAACTCTTGTAAAAGTGATGGAACTTCTCTCATGACCAGCAGCCATGAATAACCGATGATCGATCACACTTTCATAACCCTCGACGTCTTTCTTTTTTTTAAAACTCCTCTAATCAGCGATCGCGATCATCCTTCGTCGCCCAATATTCTACCTTCCCGAATACACATGCATCAGCTAGATATATATATATGCAAGAGCTGAAACTTGAGCGCTTCCGTTATCTATTCCCTTTATCATCGCTCGGCTTACGGGCTCTCTCTCTCTCTTCTCCGCGAAAATCGTGAAGATCGGAATCTCTCTCTGGCGGCTTCTGCGCCAGCTTTCTTATTCTCGCTCCATTTCCCCGCACGAAGGCAATTTTCAGGCGTTCTTAGTCACCCTCCAGAATTTTTTTTTCTTCCTTTCTTTCTCCCCCTTTTCCCGGGCTTGACCCTTCTCGTTGTATATGCGTGCGTGTGTTATTCTGGTGGTATAATCGCTTTTGATTTCGAGGGTCGTTGGATAATTCTTGCGACTATACTGTAATTCCTCCTCTCGCTATTGACTATATGCGGAAGAGGGGGAGCATTTTTGGATTTAATCGAGAGATATGTGCGGCGTATACATGGGAATTGTCGTAATAAAACGTGTGTTTCTCTTCGTTGTATCGACTTATTAAATCTCAGATGGCAATCGTATCTTGAAAGTAACGAATTTGTTATCTCGATACAAGCGTGTTTTACACAAAGAAACGTCTGTCAAGCGTTAAAAAAAAGAAGATAAAATATGGGAATAGCAAGAAATATAGAAAGCTCTCTTATCGAGATATAAGCTGCTCTTGCAAAAAGTCTATAACGAAACTCGGCAAAAACTTCACAACGATTTGTGATTTTTCAGCCAAAAATATGTCTCGCGTTCGACAATGTATAAGATGCTCTTTTCGAGTAAACAAACTTCGAGGCACGTATATAAGCAAAAATAATCGCATAGCGCGGCGTAATGAGAAAACACGCGGACGCGATAATTTTTGCGTTCAACACATAGAACGACAGCTGCGCGCGAAAGCTCGAGCAAACAATCTGGAACATGCAACGCTTATTGATAGGCGATGCAAATTGGCTATTTCCTGGAGAACGAGTTCGCGTTCTCGTTTTATTCTTCGAAAATCAATTCTCTAAACGAATTTTCGATTAATCCTGCAGAAGAAGCCTTTCATAAATATCCGGAACACACTCGAATTTCCAATCACATTCATAGCCGATCGATATACACAAAAACATTAGCCATAAAAAAAAAAAAAATCGAACTCTTCTTCCTTTTTCTCTGTCTCCGCAAGAGCAACGCTTTTTCGCGTGAACGCCGTGATAAATGGAAAACGTTACAGTATAGTCGTCCGCGGCGAGCTTTCGATGCAAAAATTCCTCTCTCTCTCTCTCTCGCTTCAAACGACATTTCGCGCTTCCGCGCGTCTGCTTGCGCTTTTTTTTCGACTCGACGTACACGCCTTTTTTCAGTTTCGTTCTATACGCAGCACAGCAACATCGCTTCTCCCGATTGATCTATCCGTTGTTGGACGAGAGGAATGCGGCCGAGCGGAATGGGAAAAATTTCTCTTGAACGCTTTTTTTTTCAAGCAATTTCGAGGAAAAAGCTTTTTGTTCGTCGAGAGCTTGCGTGCGATTCCTGGTATATATACACCGAAATATCTTTCGTTAAAGTCAAGTATTGTCTCGTGCGAAAAACAATTTATTCAAGAATATCAACAGCATCGCTTTCGATGCATTTATGCGAAAAAGATTCTCATTCATAATAATAGCTCAAGTTGATATTTAATATGTACACAGCAGAGCAGGAAACTCGTGAAGAAGAAGTTTCGACTTTTCTCATTCTCGCCCGCTCGAAATTTCAGCCGCAGCGAATATATATATATAATATACATGAAAAACGTCGCTCATTTTTTCCTCCGCTTCTCTCGAGACTTATATATATTCTTCTCCCTGTGCTCGCACTTATATATATATACGGCTCCTTCCATCCGTCTCTACTCGAGTCGCGCGCGAAAGAGTCACTCGCACGCGAGATAAAACCCTTAATCTCGCGCGAAACTCGCACTTTCGCTCTACTCGAGTATCTCTTTCTCTCTCTCTCTCTCTTTCGTGCGCTGCACACCTTCTCTCGGGCCTTTTTAAGTGAGATTCGCGGATCGTCGAGCTTGAAAGGCATAAGTTAGCCGAACCGAGTGTCACACTCTTCTGTAGGAAGAGAGAGAGAGTTAAGTTTTTGCTCTTTCTCCTCTAGATTTTCGCTCTTTCTTCGACGGAGGAGTTTGTCATTGACTCTTCTTTTCTTCAAAGTGACTCGTTTATTTATAAGCTTATGAAGCTTGATTTGCTCTCGACAAAAGAGGGATATTAATATATATGTAATACCCGCTGACTGAATATTTGCATATTATACGCGTAGATTAATTTATACGCAATATATATATACCTGTCATGCCTTTTGAACACATTACTTTCAAAAACGTCAACCACGCAGAGCATCGTGAAATTCATTTCCTCATCGCAAATGTTTGCAGCCAAATATAATCCGAAACAAGGCTGACGACGATATAAATGAAGAATCAGCCGGTGACGTGCATATATGTATATATTGTGTAAGCTTTGAGCTTTCGTCCTATATAACGCCTCTCCGGGTCGATCTGGAAATTCCCTTTGACTCGACGTCGAGAAGCAGAGCACAGAACATACTTATACGGCCTTTTGATACAGAGATATTCTCAGAGCTCAATGCGTCTATGGTGCAAAGACGTTGTTAACATTTCTCACGTCGAGCTTTTTGGCTTGAACTCTCGGATGAGCAGCGCATAGTTGAGATTTACGAGAGCTATTTGTTCCTCAACTGCACATACTTGAAAAGAATATATATATAGTCTATAAAGTGCATTTTTTAAATTCTGTTACAGATGGCTTCACCTGCTCTTCAACCTCGGGGTACAGGTGGTCGTGGGCCTGCCGCTGGAAATGGTTCACGGAAGCTTCAGAATCGCCGCGGTTTACATGGCTGGAGTCCTTGCCGGTAAGCTTCTTCCTGCTATTGCGGTCGCTATTGTTTGCGGCTTCGTTCTAGTAGGATATTGTTCGGATAATCATACAATTTCACCTGTATAATTGCCATTGTTATATTGCTGCGTTATTATATTATATGAACGATAATTATCCAAGCGATTTTTCCTTTCGAGTCGTTTGATAATGAATCGCAAATGCAGAGCAAAATTTATAATTCATTTCCCCACAGCATGTATACATTTTATACATCCTCACGTAGAGTCGTAAAGAGCATTATACAGTCTGGTTTTTACGTGAAAAATTCCCCTCGAATTTATACTCCGCGGCCTGGAAAAATCATGTCAAAGCGTTAAGTCACGCCACTTTATCATCCCTATACGCTTCAGCTTTATCATGTCCGGAGAGAGTTATCCATATCTGCTATCGCGAGATTATGATAATACGCCTTATTCTTCGGATTTTCATAATTGAAAATATATTCCGAGTACGAATATATATACATCGCGTGCTCACCTTCGTGTATTTTTCATAGATAGTATATGTGTGGGATCACAGACTCGCGCGGGAAGCTCATGTTTTTTTTAATTTCTTTTCGAGTGTCTTATTATGATGCGATGTATATAGACTTGTTCGTTAAAATAAAAAAAACAGCTTCGTTGTCGCTTCGTTATATTTCAGAGCTGTGACGATTTAAAACGAGCCTGTCGGAAAATTCGAGTTTTTTTTCGTATCGATTTTCGGCTTTTCCAAACGAAGCCTTTTAATTTACATGTTTAACACTGGCGTATTTTTAGAAAAAATAACGTTTGTTCGTATAACATGTAGCTATTCCCAAGCACAATTATAAGTTTAATTATATACTTCAGTGCAGTATTATCAAAACTACATATTAATCGCATAATAGTTTCGCGCAACTCGAAACGCGTCTAGCACAGCCCGGGTGAACGAGAATAATCTGAACCTCTCCTAAAATTCGTACCATAAAAAAAAATACATCGATCATATTTCATACACTAATTCAAAAGCTGATGTACGAGCACAATATATAAAAGTTCACGAACTCCCGGGAAAAGTCAAGCCGACGGGAGGCGAAGCAACTGCAACGAGCGATTAACATAATTGCACGTATATATACGCGAGAGTCCTGCGGCTAAACCGCGCAAAGGCGAAGTGAAAAGAATATCCCGCGCTTATTATTACTCAAATGCGCGCAAGAAAAAGGGCGGCGCAGAGTATGGTAGAAGGAAAAAAAAGAACGGCATTTTGCATTCCCTTTTGTCTTGGTGACACAGGAAAAGGCAGTGCGCGTACTGCTCCCTCGCTCTATATATGTAGACAAGAAGAAGAAGAAGAAGAAACAGGATTCACGAGAGAGTCACGCTACGGAGGGTCCGTATATATACTACTCGCGCCTATATACCTTTGCTGCAGCGGAGTATATATATACGGGCGTTCGCTTGGAAAATGAGATAATAAAAAATTCATTTTCAAGATTATACGTAATTTCACATGCGCCGGCTTACATTGTGCTAGGCTGCTTTTTATGCCGCAGTATAGTGTGAGGTCAATGATCGGAATGCTCGCGCTTGAAAATTACAGGCGTGTTCGTAAAAAATTATTACTGGCGTCTCGGCGCGTGTACGTTAAAATTCAATTCGTATATATATATACTGGCGATAATTGTAAAAGAAATAATTATAGCTTCTCTAAATCACAACATCTGTCTATGGAGAACTAAACAGTAGAGTATACGCACTAGCCGACGTAAATAATTTCTGGTCGCCACTATATATACCTACTCCTTTCTCCCCCGTCCGCGGCTTTTTCACACGCGCTTCCGGCAGCGCTCTCCTTTTGCCTCATTCAATTTAATGCGCTCGAGAGCAGCAGTAGAGAGAGAGAGAGAGAGAAACGAAGCAGCGCTTTTATCTTATCACTCATCGAGGTAATTAACCTGTGCAAGCGGGAGGAGAGTCTATATAGCAGTGCGAGTTATATAGAGTGGATTTTTCTAGCCTCTGACGCGGGGAAAACTGCTGATGCCTGAAGCTTCTTCTCTGTTTTCGAGCTATATATACGTTAACGGATTTTGAATTAATTCTATTGTAAATGTGTAAACTGTTAAAGGCAATAATCGCTGGGCGAATCCGATTATGAACTATATATCAATAATTCGCAAAGAAGCCGATTATCATTGTTTGAAATTCCCGCGCGTTAAAGCGCGAATTGAAAAAGCTAAATCGGCCGCAGCGCACGGATTAGTATCTATATACGTACAGTTGAATGCCGGCGAATTGAAATTCCGAGTAAACAGGCTTATATACTCGTAAATCGGCGGCATTGTTTGATGAAAAAAGAGAATGTACCTACCGCGTGATAACAGACGGGAAATCTTCTCGCACCTCTGGTAAACCTGAACTTTCTTATATGTATGTGCTCTAGACAGATAGCATCGTTTATATTCTTCGAATTCCTTGCCCACTTTCCTAATTCCCAGTAGATCCCTTATCTCGGTGAGAGGCGTCGGTGAATAATTATTTCTCATCATATCCTTCAGCCAATTACGATCAATTTCATTGTTTCTCGAATGAGCTACTTTAACGCGCTTAATTTTCACTCAGACGCCACCGGAAAACAGCTCAGACATATTATAACGACCTTGTTTCTCGGAAATACTTGAGAGAGACGCTTTCCAGGAATATACATACGCGAATCAGTAAAAATATATGTTGCATTGAGCTGCATGTATATATATGGGAATTGACTTTTGGCAATGCAGTATATGCTTTAGCGGCGAGAGGAGATAAAAAAAAGAATTTCGCATCGCTCGGATACCAACCGCGTCGGATCACTTCCGCCGCAGTGAAGCACGCTTGCTCTTTTTCCCCTGTATATATATAGATATGTATTAATCTTCGGAAAAAGGCATCAATCGAAAGAGCACACGTTCGCTTGCATTTTCGTTTTCCTTTCAAAGAGCAACGCACACTCTCTGTCTGTTCTTTATTTTTTCTCCCTATATACATATATACGCCAACTCGTTAAAGCAACGCTCGAATTTTCGATCCGGCTAAAAAATAGACGACGATGTTTCTCGGAACAATCGGAGAAAGATTCGCGATAAAGAGCTGACATCGCACGTCGCCACGGAAACAGGATAGGTATAATTTTAATTCATTCAAATTCCGAGCAGTGAATTTCGTGAGCGCACATAATATAATAGCCGCGAATAAATATTAAATTCAATTATATCAGAAAGACGTCGGGAATAATACTACTTGACTGTGTGGGTTAAATTTATTCATTAAATTTAAAAAAAAGAATGAAAAAAAGGACTGTCGCGCGCGGAACTATTATCGCCGAGCTGCACGCGCGACGACGAGAGCTAATACTGAATCATTCTCTGTGCCGCGAAGAATCGCAGCGAAAAAAAATGTATTCACTCGACTGCTCAGGACGGAAAGAGAGGAACGTCGTTTTTAGAATTAATTATAATGGAAATGAAAGAGAAGACTCGTTTGAGATAACAAAAAGAGAGAGAGAGAGAAAGCTGCAGAATGGAGAGAATGGAAAATTTCCGTAAAATAGAAACAAGAAACGAGAGCGCAGCGTATATATGTATATACGCGAAAGAGGACGAATACGGGAAAAATAATAGTGATAGAAAGAGAGATGTGGATTTTCAGCGCTTTGTTTCTATTCTTCCCGCCTATCTGCGGATTTTTTATGTCACTTACTCTGACGCAATGTCAAAGAGAAACTCGACCGAGTAATTCTTTCGCGCGCGCGAATCGCTTCGGCAAACACGAATGTTTGCCTATGTACCGATCCTTTATTACTTTCAGCTTTAAGTTTTTATTTTCGAGAGAGGCATCGCCCACAAAAACAGAAAGAGGACACACGCGCGCACGCAACGTTATCTCTGTCGAATGCGCGTATGGTTTCCGTCGAATATATCGTAATCTTATATATCTCGGGCGTTTATATGTATCGACGATTTTAAAATGATATACCATAGTGTACACTTTTCTTTTTTGCGTCTATATATCTTGGTTAAGTGGTGCACTCAACGCAATCGCTTTATACAAGCAATTAAGAGCCGCTTGACGCGTGTTGTGCCTTTTTAATTAGATCTCTCTTTCGCTTCGCGGAGTCCACTTAAATTGTATTATAAACACCTGTTATAAGAGATGCGAGCGTGTATATGCGCGAGCGTCAAAGCGAGACGGATCTCATCACTTTTTCCATACAATCGAAGATATCTGTACAAGCGCTCAATTTCCTTGGCTCTCATTATATTCTTCTTAATATTACCGCGGGAGCTACTTGATATCTACGTGTGTGTAACTGCCGCATTATTGAATTTTGCTCTCTATTGTCGTGGTCGGCTTTTTTTCTGTTTATTTCGCAGCTAAAAAGTATAAAGACGTAAACTCACAAGACCGCCAATATATCGGATAAGATCAGCTTACTCGTGCATCAGCCGATACACATATGCGTATATATACAAGTATATCTACTTAATACTCGATATAGTAGAGAAAGAGAGAGTACCTAAATAAAAATGGGCTACTGGTGAGTTTCGCGGCGGAAAATACATCGCTGACAAAAGAAACTTAATACCCGGCTGATCCAGCGCGCAAGTGCTGCGTCTAGTACACAGAATACGATGCGCGCATATATACGCGTAGATCTCCGTTCGCAAAAAGAACCGAGTACAGAGAGGGTAAATCCTTCCTATCGAGAGAGAGATCCCTTATCTCTCGCTTTTTCCACCAACTTGACCCCCCACATAAAGCCGAAGAAAATTGCGAATAAGCCCGACGTTCAGCCTGTCTCTCTCTCTCTCTCTCTCTCTTTCTTTGTGTTGTGTGTATATATACACGTATATAGGCGCATGTGTGTAGCTATCAGGGTATATAAAGAGGAAGTGAAGACTGCACTCCACTTGTCAATCTCTCTCGGGCTACTTCGTCTAAACTACCGCCAGAGACCTATAATTACTTTTGAAACGCTCTTGTATTGACTGTAATTATCCCACCTTGTGACTCGAGAGGAAATTTTCGAGATTTCTCAACGCTTCTTCCTAAGAAAAAAAAAGCGCGCGTCTTATCGCGATGTATACCGTATAATGTCAACACTTTGAAATTCGAGAAAGCGATTTATTTATTCCCATGAGCTTTTGTACAATAAAAGTAAAAGACCTCGGCAGCTTGGAGCCTGCAGGTTTACGTTTTTGCCCTTCCTTTTCATCGCTCTATATATACATATATATATATAAACGAAATCCATTAGTCCGCGAGTCAATTACTTAAAGTCGGGGATGGCGAAATGACGACTGCTGCTGCACAGGCCAATTAGAGGAATGAAGCTTTCAGTCTAATGCAAAAGCTCCTGATGTATATGTAACTGGCTTCCTACAAGTATCATTATATATACTATATTATATAAATATATACGCGTTTGTGAATTTAAGTAAGCGTTAATTTTCCCACTGCACCGCGCGTCGAGGTTATTTTAATATATATACATACATAAGTAAGCGATTTCGACAATTGGACGCCGCTCCGTTACAGTTTGATAGACACAGCAGACGAGCAATTATCTAATGCGCCTATACAGGAGTGGCTTCTCGTCGCGCGAATGTCATCTCGTGGGAAAACCGAGCGTATTGTGATTTTCTTGATAACAAGATACAGCGGAACCGGATGTGACGACGCGAAAGTCGCGGGGTGTACCGATAACTTCACGATATATAGGTATACATACAAGTGGTGATAATAATAATAATATTGCACACCTCGCGGGAATCAAAGCGTGATCGACGCGAGAAATAGTAGTCCCGCACGGAAAAGGTTGATTGATCATGCAGCGATAGTCACGAGGCTTTGGCGCGTCATAATTCAAAGCTGTTCCCACACAGGTGTTTGTTGTTATTGCTGTTGTTCTTTCCGTCCGCATAAGACACCTCGTCGGCAAGCGCACGAAGTCAGCTCTCTCCTGTAATAATGCCCGACCTTTCCATTTCCCACGATAACACTCGCGCACAGTCGTTTCGTCGGGGCGAGATAATATGCCGTTCTTTTTTTCAATATATGCAGAACAAATTTTTCGTGTGCGAAAAAAAATGAGCTATTCTGACGACTTGAAGTGATATCGTAGGTGTGCGGTGTATTTATGCTGCTAAGAGCAGAGATTCCAAATGTGTTTATAGATTATAATTGACGTGCAGTGGGTTTAATGAATGGTTAATTTTAGGAGATTATAAATATTATTGACGGATTAACATCGAGCTTCTAGGAAATCCTGTAATCTACTGTCATCAATTATATATACACACATTATCGATCATCTATATAGTTTGTTTTTTATCGGAGTAGTCAATTAACTATCTACAAACGATACGTAATTGCCGTGCCGAGGCCTTTTGTTACCGAGAATCGCATTTCTATTCCGAGAATTCAAATTAGAGCTTTCATGTGCATTTCAGTTATTCCGTTGCTACGCAATTTACGCACTTATTTAACAATGATTAATTTCTGAATTACTTGCCACTATAATACATAAACACCATTATGATATAAGCGAATCGTCATTAAACGACGTCGCCGCCGTAAGTTATCTATAATTATACACTGTAATATAGAACTTTGCGCTTGGTTTCAGGTTCCTTGGGCACTTCGGTCTTCGACACGGACGTCTGCCTAGTTGGCGCGAGCGGCGGAGTTTACGCGCTTCTTGCCGCTCACCTCGCCAACGTTCTGCTCAACTACAATAACATGGAGTTCGGCATTGTGCGGCTCATCGGTATCTTCATTATCGGTAAATAACACACTGCACAGTCTATAATATGTTGGTTTCCGTGTCTTATGCGAAAAAGTTGAAATGAAAAAAAGAAAATTCATCAAACGAAACGTGCATCAGTTATCGAGCGATGTCAATATAAAATAAGCGACGCAGTGAAAAAACTCATGGTTCATCCGCCTCGAAAAAGCAGTATATCTCTTTCTAGGCGATGAACCAATCACTTTTGACGCTTACTCTATCTATCTTTATCTTCTGCCTTCGGTCAAGTCCATTACTGTCCTGCGAAACTTTTAATTAAAAGATAAATAAATGTGTGTTTCTCGGCGCTTCTATAGGCTCTTTTCGCGCAAGCTTCGCACTTTTCACGAGGACCCGCAGGGTTTTTTCGGCGCAAACATAAATCCTCCGAGTTATACCTATATATATGGAGTGCGTTCATCGGCGAAGCTTGGTGTAATGGAAAAAGAGATAGCGTCGCTGAGAGTTACGATTTTCTACTTTATCGATGTGTATATAGCTGCGCGTGTTTTTTCAAGTGCACTCCTTTCAATACATATCTGTATATTTATGCGTATAAGAATTTTAAAATGCCGACTGCGGTAAACCGCGAGTTTTCACAACAAAAGGAGTATAGGAGAAAAAAGTGTGCGCAAGCTCGCGGTCGAGCTTTTTTTTTCTTCTTTTGCGCGACTTTTTCCCCTCGAATGCGCGCGCGCGCTCTCACTCTCCGCTTTGACTTTGAGCTTTTTGACTTTCGCTTGCGTACGTTTGATAAAAATTTTCCTTTGCGCGATATATACACCTATATATACAGCACACACACTTTGATATAAATTTAGATCCCTTGCTATATACATAATTTATACTGTAGCCGGGCGCCTCGTCATATTCATTGAATTAGCTGCGAAACGTTGCGTCGAAAATCTGTAGAAATCGTATCCAAACCGCGAGAGCTTGAGAAACATTATTCAGCGCAAAGCCGCGCGTAATTGAGAGCAACGTGTACTGTATATACATATATACTTTGCAGACACGGCGCAAGCACTAAGAGAGTAAAAGGTCTCGAGGCTTCTAATTCGCTAACTTTCTCAAGAGAGTAAGACAAATCAAGTGGATTTTATAGAGTCGGGACGTTGCAGGTGAATTAAGATTCGTTCGAGGAAGTTGGCTTGTTTAGCCTTCCAAGTAGAGCTTATTTCGACGCTTTCAGTCGGCTCTAAACATTTGTATAATCGTGAGATTTTCCCACAGCAAGTTATATATACTTATAGCCAATCGACGCGGGTATTATATATATATATATATATATTATAAGCAAAATGAAGCAGGTTGTTGTGCCACTTGACGCGACGACGAGAAAGGCGTATCGCCTCCTTTAGAGGACAATCGAGCCGTCGCCACGAATAATCAATTTCTCCTGGCTTTTTCTCGACGCTTCCCGCGCACAAAGCTCCTAGGATGATTTCTCGAGCAGCCGTGACCAAGTGTCAATCCGTTTCTCACCCGCGATGCTTTGTCATTCGTCCTCTTCTTCGAACAACGACTCGGCGTTCGAAAAGTCCTGTTTATAATGCAATTGAGATATAGTTTCGCTATTATTATTCCCTGAAATGAGAGTATGATGTTCCTCCGTTATGTATTATCATTATTTGTATTCTCGAGTTGTATTATTCCGGCTTTGAAAAGAAAAAAAATATATTCTTACGAACGCAAGCGAAGAATCGACGATGCACTTCTTCCTTGACGCGGAACAAAGCCTGTCGAAGCGCGACTCCTTTTACTTTTTGCCAAAGTCCTTCCGTTCAGTGTATTACAGTCCCGGTGACTTTGTTCGTTCGACAACCAAACAAAGCGTGTGATCCTCCGCGAAAAAATTTCGTCGGATTAAAAAAAAAAGAAAGAATATTCCTAAACGCACAAGAAAAAGTCTTTCCCTATAACACACCGCACGGAATTCTCTCGTGAAAATTGCAGCCTCAGTCCTCTCATTAGAATCGCGCGCCCTTTATCTCTCGCATTTTCCTCGCGTCGTTTCGTCCGAGTCGCATCTAATATATAATTTTCAAGAAACCGCGCGCTTTCTCAGCTTATTCAAAGGAACTCGCGCAAAGCCGTTCGCGACGAATGTTCCGCACGTGTATTAAAGGCCACGACGATTTTCTTTGTACCACCTAACGCTCGGTGTGTGCACGTAATATGACAATCTCGTTTGAGAGACGATTGCGCTGTTTGAGAAAACGCGTGCCTAAATCGAGAGAATATATAATTCAGTACAACAAAATTACAAAGCATCATCACGTCAGTCTATAATGATTTCAAAGTTTATTTTCTTTTCTCTGTTTCAGCGAGCGCCGACGTAGGTTTCGCGATCTACGACAGGTACGCAGCTGAGCATCAGTTGGGACCACCGGTCTCTTACGTAGCACATCTGACAGGTGCGTTGGCCGGTTTGACGATCGGCCTCCTCGTCCTGAAGAACTTTGAGCAACGACTGCACGAACAGCTACTCTGGTGGGTCGCCCTTGGCGTCTACGCTGCCTGCACGATATTCGCGGTGATGTACAATCTCATGCATCCGGATTATCCATTACGCGAGGTCAGCTTCGCTTACGGACATCCAAGGGTCACGTAACGCGAAGCTCATGCCGTCAGATGCCTCCTCCTACTACTGCTTACACTCTAGAGACGGAGAGAGGCGATGGAACATGCCAAAGAATGATGCGATACCTATTATATCGAACGTTGTATTGAGGCGAGGACATAGCCATAAGGAGCCTTAGGAGCGAGGATGATGAGGGCAGCAGTGAGAAGAAGGCCGAGCTGACAAGACTGACTGGATTTATTAGGAGAGAAAGAGTTGAGACACGACTCGAGATACAGGAGAGGAGAGATAGCGCTGCGCTACGACGATGCGACGTACGAAAGAGCGCGCATTAATATTTTTCTGTATAGCTCTTGTAAATATGTACAGTATGTGTGTGTGCGTGTGTCTGTATATCTGATATATATATATATATATATATGCCGTCGAGAGCACGCGCGCGCTTCGACGTGTATTATGTGTGTCGAGTGTTTTTTTTTCTATTTGTCTTTTGTTTCTGGGCTTCGCGCGCGCATTTTTTTTTTCAACGCGGTTGTATACTGAACGTATATATTCAACGGCTCTCTTGATTTTTTCAATGATCAAAATTACTGCAGCTTTGGTAGACAATTTTTTTCATTCGGGGTAACGAGGAAACCTGAACTTAAGATCCGAGATCGACGGCGTTTCTTTGTAAACCTTTCGAAAGGAAGAAAACAAAATTACAAATTAACAAAGCTTGTTAGTTGAAAAAAAAAAGAAATGTGCGCAAACGCCTTGCATTAGTAGTGACGAAGTTTTGTTGATGAAAAGAAAACAGAGCCGCGACAAAGTTCGTCTATAAAGCAGAGTGACGAAATACCGAAATTGTGTTCTTTAGTTATTGTTCAACTGTCATTGTTTGTATTTATTTAGATAAGTCACGAGAAGGAGGCCGAAGAAATTCGACGAGAGCTTTTGAAGAGTTGGCTAATTAAAAATTAACGTTCTCTCTCTCTCCCTCTCTCTCCCTGCCTCCCTGTTCCACACTGTTATTATACTCTCGGAGAGTGTGCGAAGAAAACTTGCATTGACTAATCGCATCGTCACTGTATGATGTTAATGATTTTCCACCTGACTAGTGATTTTGTATAAAGCTTTTTTCTTTTATATTCTCCTGGAAAATCCAGCATTGAATGACGATTCAGTATACTGGCGAATTCATTATTTTCCGTGTGTGTATAATATACCTCTGGCATTTATCTCGTCAACACAGATTAATTGAAAGGGTATACTTAATGCATAAAGGTTGCACAAGATTATATTCTTCGCATGCAATGTCGATTCGAAAAAAGCAAGCCAACTTGTTCCATCCGCAAATTATCATTTAAAATCTCAGCAAAAAATTAACCGAGTTTTCCCTCAGGAGCGCCGAACGATGCGCTACAGAGAAGAGGCGTGCTAGAAAGAGAGCAGTGAATGGCTGCATGTGAGTTCGTGTGTGTGTGTGTATGCGTGTATGTGTGTCTGATGAACGATGCTAGTCAATTAGTACCCGAGGGCTGGGCTTAGAGAGTTCTGAACGAGGACTCCTGGGTATATATAACGTCGCGAGCCTCTCGCTCGGTCCCCTCGAGATGCGCGAGGACGAGAAGGCCATGAGTGAGAGTGAGAGAGAGAGAGAGACGCGCGCACAAACACACACACACACATACATGCACACAACCACACTCAATAAATACACACATACATACACACACACATACAAAAACACAGATCGGTGGCAAAGAGCGATAAAGCAGTGTGGGAGTATCAGGAGCAAGCGCGCGGGGGCGTAATTACGCGTGAATAATTAAATCTGCGCCGCGAGCGCGCGGGTGTGTATACACTTGCGAGAGGCACTTTGCACACGGAGGGCACGATTAATTCAGGCTTTCTGATGTAATAACCAGGAGGGGAGCTTTGATTAACGACCGCTCGGACCTTCCGCTTTTTCGGCCTTTCCTGCCTTCGTGAACGATGTCATGCGGCTCAAAATTCTGATTCGTGTATTTATGCTTATAAATTAGCTGCGATATGCCGATAATGATTTTTTTCTCGATGATGTGCAAAGTGTTTCAATAACCTCCGTGCAGCGGCTGCATGAATGCTTTCAGCGAGTTTTTGTGTACATTAGGAGAAAAAAAAACTGTTCCAGTCAACGCTTTATGTCGTCGTCGATACGTCTGTTCTAAGGCTGAACTCTGTATTACGTTTATTATTTATGCAAGTGTACAAAGATTTAAAGCTATACGTAAAAAATACACCAGTGTCGTCTGTAATTAAAAATGCGTTAGATAGTTTATAATATATTGCGATTATTATTTATTTTGTGAGAGTCAATGCAATTTGTATTTTCTACTTAGTTCGAGTTTTAAGCGTGTATAGTTAAGTTTGTCATATAGTTCAAGAAGCCTCCGCGATTTCATTCATTACTGAGATTAAAGCAAATCATTGTAAAAAAAACAATTCACTGCAGGAATACTTTACATAGAAATATTACCACAAGGAGTGCGAAAATCGAGGCGAGCGGGTAAATGTATTGAATGAGTGATCGATGGTTCACTTGCATACGTTAGAATCTCTCAAATAATGTTCAAATGATTTTAATGCATACATCGTACAAGCTGTGCCGATGTATAGAGACAATGCGTGTTACTTGTTCATTCTTTTTAATTGGTAACTTTTTAAGGATAGCCTTTTTATGCGATAGAACGAAGACGTTTGAATTCTGTGGAGATTCTAAAATGTGCGATGCGAGACTCTATTATATAGTATAAATAAATTAAATAAGTAAAAAAAGTATATATACACATAATAATTTATATTATATACGGTCAGTCAAAAGTCCACAAGCCAAAGAGGTGGAGCTAGTAAAAGAAAAGAAAACGATTCAAATGTTTATTGTATAACTCAATGATGATTCCTCGCTAGGATAATTCGTATAGTGAAAAGCTTATCGCTGGACGAAACGACGGAGACGTGCATAATGGAACATGTGATTCTGTATCCCGTACAATGCAATCGAAAAAAGTTGTGTCTTATTTGTTGTCATTTTATTTGCATTTACCCTCGAGAGTAATGGAAACATGTACCTTTTTGGCACATTCGATCTACGCATAGTAAACACTGTAACTTTTGTAAATTAAAAGTGTAAAGATGTCAGTATTTTTCTCAAATTTTCGCATCTGTCTAAGTCCTTGTACAGAATATTGTAAAAACAGAAACGCCACGGTGGCGCATTTGCTCTGGTGTTAATATTTTTATGCAAAATTTTATGAAACGATATAGGCTCCTAGAAACTTATGTTTTTCATGCTAAGAAACATTTATTTAAATGGTCCTTTGAAAAAGCCAGAATGAATTTCATGAACATAACGTACGCACTTCAAGTTAGCAAAATAATATTTTCATAAATATGTTTTCGCCAGGGATTATCCCTTAAGCAGTGAAAGGTTGCTCGTTTAGCCGATGCGTCAAGTAGAATTATTCCGTTATTCTTGTCGTCACAGTGAGATATGATTCCAGAGCCCCTTAACGGCGTGCGTTAAGTCGCATTTACCAAATACTATTAAGTAATGGTACGTTCCCTTAGCGATTATATTGTTCGTAAGTTAAGAAAAAGTTTTGATCGAAAGCTCTGTACTGCCAGCGAGATACTTTTTTCCTTAAAAATTTGTCATTAATAAACGAAAATGGCGTCTAAAACATCTGTATTTGTTGTATCTTCAAATCGCTAACGTTTGTGTTACACACAAACGTTAGGGATTTATACTGTAAAAAAAGAGTAAGAGATAATACGAGCAAAAAAGCTTTGAAACATCACATTGATATCATTGCACCTAATTCAAAATAAATCCATTTAATTATTATACAACTGTGTGTCTATTTAATTCTTCAGACAAAAGTTTAATGAACCTTCCAAACAGTATATCAACATTCAACATGAATTTCACAATATTTATTTATAAAATATATGCATATAAAAATACTGAATCAATCTTATAAAGATTATATATCTAGTTATTCACTATCACTGTATAAAAAGATTTTCCAAATTTATACCAGAGTCGTCTTCAAAGTCTGATTTGTGTACAACTTTCCTTGGAACTATTTTAAACTCACATTTGGTTACTGCATATTCTTTTTCAAACGTCCTCGGTTTTATATCAAAACGTTCTTCAAGAAAGTCATGAACATCACTCTTATTATTAAGAACATTAAACACTAACTTTTCTTTTTTGGTCAATACTTTTTCTAGCATAAAAACTAGATGATGGTGCATACACATGAATGGCGTGGACATCGTGGATGTTATATCAAGCCAGTCTTGAATACACTCAACTGGAGTATTTTTGTATCCGGAAAATATAGCAGGATTTGTCAAAATTCCACCGGCAACCATTATACCATTACATTTAGATTCTTCGTACAAGGATTTTGCATCCTCAAAAGATCTAACGTTACCATTAGCTATCATTGGTAAATGTACACAACTTCTTACTAGTTTCAAACTATCCAGATCTATTGGTTCATTTCTCATAGCTGGAGTTCTAGCATGTACTGTCAGAAAGGATGCACCAGCATGTTCTATAGCTCGACAAAGTTCGATTGTTTTTTTAATATCCTTAAGAATACGTATTTTCACAGACACAGTAAATGGTTTTGGTATTCGATTTCTAACATTAGAAACTAATTCTTTTACAAGTTGTGGTTTTGTTAATAGATCTGCACCATAACCATCCTTTAATGCCCATCGTTGAGGACAACCACAATTTAAATCCACTCCATTTGAATACCTGACAATCAATACGATTATTACTGTACACCTACTTTGATACGCATAATATCCAACAACTGACATACATTGTAAAGAATTATACTCACGGTGCCACAATTTCCATAGCTTCAACAAAATCATCTACTTCTTTGGCTGCAAATTGTACAATTAATGGATTGTCACTTTCATTTGTAGAGAATTCACTTTCTCTAGCTTTGGATGATTGAACAAACGAGTCGGCAAGGATCATTGGTGTAAAACATATATCACAGTCATACTTTCTTACTAAAGTTCGAAACGGTAACCTAAAGTGACAATAAAGATATTTAAATTATATGAACAATATGTTTTTTTTTCTGAAATAAGTTAATATTTGTACTTACTTGCTGTATCTAACCATAGGCGCACAAACTTTTGTCATTTGAGGCTCGGCTAATATATCAAGAATGTTTTGCGACATTTTGTAATGCGTAAATTTTTAGATTCTTAAACAAATACGTATTTGCGCGGGTCTAAAATTTTTTTCAAAGTGTTAAAGGAGCTTTTGCTCATTTTTAAAAGTAAGCAACAATAAACATTATGTAGCTCGAAAACAAACTGCAGCAGAAGCGCTTCATTCGCAAGAACTAACCTCTGAATTTCTTCTGGGTTGTGATGGCTATATATATCGTTCATTTATCGTTACCACGTGGGTCGATCAGCTGGTATGCATGCTTCGCCGATATAGCAGAGCATTTTCAGTGTTTTATCGTTGTAGGATACAATTCAAATTCAAATTGTCGAACCGATGCGCGTTTTTATCGATATCAATATATATCAGATGACAAATATAGATACTTTTACATAGGAATGTTAAAGGATCAATTAATAATTAATTTAATTCTGCTACCCCTGCCGGGGCAATTTTGAAACAATATTTTTTAATGACGGTTGCTTCTTTATAAAATAAATTATGGTATTGACTAACAATGCAGCTCTTGACCAAGCAACATTGAAAAATTAAATTTAAAAACTAATTTTGATTTTGGGAATATGTCTCATTCGAACTCCTATAATCACTGATTTTTAAACGTGGTTAAATAATCGAAAAACCATATAAGATGAAATATTTTTAATAAAATATTCCAATATTACATCTGAAGAGATGTGTGCAGCATTAAATTTAAAGAGGTTTTATTTTATTACTAACAAAAATATGAAAGATACCGCAATTCTCTAAGGCCTTGAATATTTATAAAAGAATTGATTCCAACGTTTAAAATATTTATTGGCCCTGAAAAGGGCCGATTGTTTGTGGAGGGAATAGGGGGTGCTAAAATTTAAGCACGCTCTCCGCGGATGCGTCTAGCCAGCTGGATGTCCTTGGGCATGATGGTGACGCGCTTGGCGTGGATGGCGCAGAGGTTGGTGTCTTCGAAGAGACCGACGAGGTAAGCCTCGCTAGCCTCCTGCAGGGCCATGACGGCCGAGCTCTGGAAGCGCAGGTCGGTCTTGAAGTCCTGAGCGATCTCGCGCACAAGGCGCTGGAAGGGCAGCTTGCGGATCAACAGCTCCGTGCTCTTCTGGTAGCGACGGATTTCACGGAGAGCGACGGTTCCGGGCCTGTAGCGATGGGGCTTCTTTACTCCTCCGGTCGCCGGGGCGCTCTTACGAGCAGCCTTGGTGGCCAGCTGCTTACGCGGAGCTTTGCCTCCGGTGGACTTACGGGCGGTCTGCTTGGTACGAGCCATTGCGTTAGTTCGGTTGATGCGTCTGCGTAGACTTGTCAAACGAGAACTGGTGGTTTCATATCTGTAGATTTCTGGCGTGTATGGTTATATATACACACAGCTATTTTAACAGCAAGATCCCAGTATGAATGTGGTAAGCCAGAACCCAACATCATTACTCTTACTTCGTCTGGTCGCAGTTCTTGTCCACAATCAACTTAATCGTCCAGAAAGGTTTTTTATAACTACCTGTCAATATGATTCTATCCAGTTCAGGATTATATATATTAATTATTTTATTGTTCAAATATGCTTCAAGTCCTTGATCTACAAATCTTCTAAGCGACAGCAGATTGTCAGACAAGTCCGTTGAATACAGTATATTATTTAATTCAAAAATACCATAATTTTCTGTTGCAATTCTAGTGGTCCCGGTACCATCTGTTCTGAATGTACTATCTTTGTTCGCACAATTTATCTTTACAACTGCCTGATCGTTATAATTTTCGAAGTACATTTTGGTTTTGCTTATATGCTCTGTAGCCCCTGAATCCGCAATGAAATCTAATATCATGCTTTTACCTTCGTAATTATCGGCGATCGCCTGGAGGGAAGTCCCCTGATCTGTCTGATCCTGTTGCTGAAAGTAGGTGCCACGCCTGGAAGGGCATCCCTTCTCAGCCCCTCGGCAGTGCCTCTCTTCGACGCTGTGAACGTAGGTCCTGCCTGAGCCGTCGTGGGCCTGTTACTCTGGCTGCCTCGATGGCCAGCCCTGGTACCCCGACTTGTCCACTTTCCTCTCTTTGCAGGAGTCTCAAAGCCGGAGCCAGCAATTGTCGACCGCTGCAGATCAGTCTTCCACTTGTTGCAGTCGTTGGCCAGGTGATTGCCTAACTTATAGCAATAATAGCATTGACGCAAGTCCGGATGGGGGCACTGGGCCTGAATATGACCTTCCATCCACGGCAAATTTGTCGACCTGACCCTGGTCCGGCCTTAACAAAGGCCTTGGCTGCCGGTCGTGTGAACTCTCGTTGAGGTTTGCTTGATTCTACCTGCAAAAGATAATTCTTTAGTTTTTCACACGACATTTCCATGGATGTGGTTTCTTCAACCAAGCAATCGGCAGTAATAATCTCTGGTACCGCCTCTGCCACCGCTTGTAAAAAATAATCATGTTTTTCCTTTTCTGATAATTTACCCGCATCCGGAATGTTTTCAAATGCTCTCACCTTCTCCTGGAACCTGTCATAGATTTCTATTTTTTAGACGCGTTCTCTTTACTAGGAACATATTCAAAGGGTCAAGCCTGGGTTAAAGCCTTCAAAAAATCATTTTTTTTTTATTTGACTTTCCGATAGGTAATTTGCCGTAGAATATGCTTCTTAAACCGTTTCTGCAAAAAAAAATTACTTACAAAATTATTTACAAAATAAATAACGATTTGTTATGAAATATAAATAATGAGTTTTCGTAAAATTATTATTTTTCATTTCCCGATTTCTTAAAATAA
>UCOJ01000499.1:0-96144 GCA_900474305.1 Cecidostiba fungosa | reverse complement strand
ATACTTCCACACAAAAAATGATTCTATCAAGTCGCTTGGACAACCGAATATTGCACCTTTTTGTCTTTGATTACTGTGTGTGTTGTACTTATCTACACCACTGTTATAATTGTCAATCTCAGTTTTTAGTTCTCCTATTATGCTTGTAGCTTCCGTTGCTATACTTTGCGTATCGTTTGGTTTAAGAAAAGGTGACATCAGATCATGTTTTGCAAAGTATTCGCCAGCAAATGGAAATACATACTGTTTGAATGCTTTTACAGAATTCTCATATTTTTCTAAAATAAGATTAGATTTCATGATTACCTTTAGATCATCGATGGCGTCATTTAATTTTCTATCGTCTGACATGATGTTTTTAGCTTTGCTAAGATTAATGTTCGAAAAAAAATTGCTCAATTGTTTTCTATCTTCGTATACTTGTATATACTTATACATATCAATTGTGATATCTATTCCATTCTGTAATTTTCTTATACTATCGATCAAATTCCTTTGCTCATTAAAACCAGCTGTTAATCTTTCCAGTTGAGACTTGGTGCCTTGCAAAATATTTTTTATTTTCCATTCGCTTACACGTAGAGCTACTCGAGATTTACCTTTTAAACTATTTTCAGTTTCCCTGAAACTATTCTCTAAATCTCTAAACATAGGAATAATGGTACTGTATATTGTTTTTTCATAATCTAGCAGCAATTTTGTTTTATCTTTAGATTTCATTAATAATTCACCAACTTCATCAATTGCACCTTCATACTTCTTCATATCATTATAAAAATTAAAAGACGTTGCAGACATTTCGAAAATATATTGAAGCTTAATTAAAGTTCTTGCTGCTTTCTCGGTTTCCTTAACTCCCTCTCTATGAATTTCTTCAGAAATTTTTTTCATTCTCTCATATCTTGAGTCGATCATTTCTTTTATTTTTTGCTGTGTTTGCTGTATCTCTTCTACTGATTTAGGATTAAGAAGACGTTCATTGTGTAGTTCGTTTTTATATTTTTCTCGATTGTCTCTAAGCGTTTTTTCTATTTCAGCAAACTCAGACTTATCGCTTGGTTCGACCTCTGTATGTTTACGAATAACTTCCAATCCATCTTCTATCTGAACTTTCAAAAGCTGTTGTTTGTTCCTTACTAATTCTGTCGTTTTTTTCATACTATTCAAAACACCATCTGGCAAGGCACTTATCTGAGTAACTTTTGTTGATCCTAATTTATTCAATTCAAGAAATTCTTCAACTGAAGTAACGCCTACTAAAATTAATGATGCGGCTGCTCCAACAGGTCCCAAGAAAACTAAAAACGAACTTAAGATCTTCGGAATACCGCATAAAATTTTTATAGTTAGAGCTTCTTCCATATCTTTTTTCTGCTTTATAATTGCATTAGTTTCTTTTATAGACTCATTCCGCTTGGCAATTGTATCATCAATCAACCGTGTAACATCCGTATCTATTTGATCAAATACCATTTCTATTTCTGGTGTAATAATTTCAACATAATTTACAGCATCTTTAATTTTTTCATTCATCTCTTTCTCATAATTTCTTAGATGACTATTTTTGGTCGTTATGTCCATAAGATTCTCCATATCGCTGATATCAAGTACTGCCTTGTCTAAGTACATCTTTAGGTTTATAGAAAAGTCATTAGCCGCGATATTGTTTACGCTGCAAATTTTGGTTAATATTGATGTACATAAATAGTTTAGCACCTTTCTTTTGTCTTCTGTTAATGTCCCGTTATTATGTACTTTTTCTGCATATTTCTTAACTCTGTTCAATAATGATTCGTAAAAGGGTAACATTGGAAGCTCTTTGCGTAATTTATAAAACTGTTCCTCTAAGCCATATAATTCATTCACAAATCCTAAAGTATCATGCTTATCTATTTTATCTAAATCTTCTAAAAATTTCCTTAAAAATGACTCCACAACACCATTTTTAAAATTTTCCCTCAAGTAGTTTTTATAATCATTAATCATGGTTGGCACGTAAATAGCAACCGCAGGTTTTGGGTCATATAAATTAGCCAAACTTTTCCCTGCAGTACCATTGTTCCCCGATGAACATCGCTCAATATTTTTGTCAATAGTATAAATATAATGGCTTGTATGATCGTGATACGATTCTGCATCCACATCTCTTGTCGTAGCTAAAAAGTTTAGCTTCAAGAATTGTCTTCCTCCTTTATTACCATTTCCTCCTTTTCCATCTATTCCTCGTTGGCCTGGGTTGTTATCAATCTCAATTTTCAATTCATCTGTTATTGAAAATAGCAATATATCTCCATTGTTTCCTCCAAGTCCTCCTATACCGCCATCTCCGCCATCTTCACCGTTAGTACAATTTCCGAAATTGAAAGAGCATGTTCCATTCCATCTTTCAAAACTTGACTGGCTACCAAAATAAGGATTATACTCACTTTCAAGAGTATGTTCTTTTTTACACGAGTCCTTATGCCATTCGGCTTTAGTGCCATCACTAGGAATACTCACCGTACGAAATGGCGCAGCATCTCTACCTGCTGCACCATTACCTCCACCTTGTCCCGTTCCACCCTTGCCACCTTTAGCAGTTATAAGAAGATTTTCACTTTTAATGTAGTGCTGTCCAATACCTAAAAAACTTCCAGCTCGGCCGCCTGGTTTCCCAGCACTACCGTCTTTCCCTGTTATTCCCGGATTAGAGTTCTCTATTGTTTGGTATTCCTCTCCAGATTTTCCATCTAAAATTATTTTTGGGTTATTAATAACTTCCCACGTTGGTGCAATGATAGAAAGTTGTACTTCTTCTCCGGGTCTATGTAAATTGGTGTCAATAAATACTTTATTCAATGCAAATATTTCTATTACATTTGATTGAGAACAGTTTCCATCAAAGATGTTACTCAGCATCACATTGTACCCTTTTATCGATAATTTATTCTTGACCTTGCAATCGTAGGTCATTTTATTTTTTAATGTTCGATCCATGATCATATTTAAAACTTTTAGCTTTGATTCATCTAATTTTATACCTACAATATTGATGTACGAATCGTTTTTCTTAATATCATTTAATAGCTTTTCACTAATACTCTTGATAACGCTTTCAAAGTTACATTCAACAATAGTCACCTTTTCGTTGTTTTGGCAATCAACTTGATCCAAACTACTAATCGTATTAACATCTCGTTGTACGTAGTAACTGGACAAAGCGTCGTGTAAATAGATGAAAAAGTTATACCATTTATTTGAATCATCCAAATATGTTTGTATGCCAGTTGAAAATTCTTTAATCCACACCGAAAATCTAGATACAATTGAATCCTCAATAATTGTGTTTACAAATTCTAGGTACTTAAAATTCCTTTTTATGCTTAAGAGTTGCTCGTTTGTTGGATTAATATCGTGTTCGATAATTATTTCAGTGATTCCGTTGATGGCACATCGAAGATCTCCACATTGACTTATAGCTCTTTGTTGAACGGAAAAAGTATCATTCCATGATGACTGAGTTTTATTATACAAGTCGTGAATATCATGAGATAATTCTTCTTGCTTATAGTAATACTTCTCAATTTCTGGTCTAATATTTCTTAAATCGTGTACTAAGTTTTCATCTACCTTATTAAACAATTCATGCACTTGATCTTTTTTTGAATAAACGCCAGTATAGTTAAAATCACTTTTATAGTACGTACTGAATTTGATATTCTTGTGTACCACCCTTTGCAAGTGCTTTTTATTCTCTTGCAGTAGAGCTATACTGCTGAGAACTCCAGACGTATTTGGTTCTCTAAAAATACCTATGTTTTTAAAATTTTCATGTTCATCTTTTTCTAATAAGTTATCAACAAAATGCGATAAATGTTTGTCGAAATGGATTATAGACTCCTTAAATGAATGTAATTCTTTAGCAATGTCCTCTATGATGACATTATCTGTAACTAAAACTGAATTTTCACCTGTCTCAGTGTGATTATTATAAACTTTTGTTACAACAAGAGCAACGCTTTTCTTAAATTTATCCAAATCTTTTATCAGCTTACTAGCCCGTGAACACAAAAAATATAAACCCCCAAGGAAATTCTTTTTAGTTTTGACGATATGATGATAATCAATTGTAAAAACAAATTTTATCGAATCAGCTGAATCTATTATACTTTTAATGTAATAATGTAAGGCTATGTCCCTCACAGCATTGTTATCAAAACCAAATCCAGGAAAATCATAAAATGCCACTTTTTCTTCGGCATCTTCTAGCATGCCAGGTAAAGCTGTATGAGTTTTAAAAAATTCTGTTTTCTGGAAGTTTCTAATTTGTCCCTTTCGATCTTTTATCGTGTATTCGTTGGTATCATTTTCTATGGCTTGCGATATTAAATAATCGTTATTCCCTGCAATAAATTGCGTGAAAGTAGTTTTTCCTGAACCTACTCTTCCTAGAACCAATATTACATCCTTGACTTTACTATAATTGATATTTCTTTCTTTCTCAAATAAATCTAAAATAAATTCCGTTTCATCCGATTTTTGCTTAGCGCTCATGTCTGTTCGATTTTGTACCTTAATATCTATTATGTTTTTCACAAGTACAAAATAAAATTGTTTCCTAAAGAATATTGAAATTCAACGAAAATAAACACTACATACGTTTTAAAATCGATTATAAGATGTATGCTGTATATTCTATATTAAATGTGCAATTACTAGTATGATGTATTTAAAATTGTCTGATATCTGCAAAAAAAAATTTGTATTTTAATTCTGTGAAAGGTTTGTATGATATATTAAGTTTTAACACACTCCAGCGTATTACTTTTTCTCCGCGTGTCAGAAAAAAAGTGTTACCCTGCTCCCACTAGACTAACACTTTTTTCCCTTTTCGTCGATGAACGAGTACTACGGTGGATATGTTAAAATATCATACATTGCAATTGAGGAAAAAAGCGGGCTGTGTCGCTCAGAGGTCACAGCCTAATTTATTGTCTCAGTGCATATGATATATTAATTATTAAAAATATATTAAAATTACTTACTTTAATTAGCCTCACTTTATTGAATAATTTTTCAAAGATTCGTTAAATATACGTGATGACTTATTATTTGGATACGTGTATGGAGTTTAACTTAATCAGAAAGTTATATTAACGTGACTTATTTTGATTCAATTTTATTAATTTTGTATATTCTGTAATATTTTTAATGAACTTTGACAAAATTTAAGTTGATACTACACCTTGAATCACTAATAACTCACGCAGTGATCGAAATTTGCACAGCACTATTTATATGAAAACTAGAAGTAACTCACAATGAGTGACGCACGTATAAATTTTTCTTTTCACACAGTATGACAGTGTGTTTTCACATCAGCGATGGTTGTCATTTCTATAGAAAAAGCTTTTTCGATTTCATTTCCTTTGCGTAAATACAATTGCTTTATCAATTCATTCCAGAAGGCTTTATCAAATTAGTTGGGTACATTTAAGATTAGAAAAACAAATCATTTTTCTAGCTGATATGATTCGGCATATTGATATTTTCGGGCTGTGCGCGTGGGCACGCTAATGTAAGGGGGGAGATGAGCCCAGCGCGGATCGGCGCCTGAGATGGACTGCAATCAGTTTCTAGCTTCTGACGCGAAATTGCGGTACCTTCACCGCGTGGGCCTGGATCAGTAGCTTTTGGCGTTTATAAAATTGTACTTCGAGCCCTTATTGCTATTAGAGCTAGAGGAGATTTGCAAAAAGTTACAGTTACCCAAAAACAACAATTCTTAGCATGTAAATGCTTTGAGAAGAGGTCTAAAAGAAACTACGGTCGATATAATTAGTGAATTTTGTAAATATCAACAAAATCGAGAGCGGACAAATGTAAACAACCTTGAATAAAACTTTTTCACACAAAGCAAACAAATACAACACTTTTTAGACGTAAACGTATATTTATAATGTACAGATGTCATAAATATTCTAAATAACAAAGGCAGTCCATACCGAAGAAGCGATATATCTTTTATGGATTGGCTTCTTCGGTTAATTCGGTTAATTAAAATATATAATAAAATAAAAATATCTAAATAATAAAATATCTATATAAAAGAATAAAAAAATTAACGGTAACACATTCCACAGCACCAACAGCCTCTATAAAAAGAAGCCAATCCTCAATTATTAGCAATTTTTATGACTTCTACTATTAAAAGTTATATTGAAATTCGCTATGTATGCCCATACTGGGCGCATCTCCTCTAACAACATCTAAATCATATAACAATTTCTCAAAAGCAAGTATTTATGTCATCTGCTTAAGCGGAAGAACTTAATTCTATATATTTTCCGAAATGAAAAAAATCTTGCCAATACCCTGGATAAAAATAAACCAACTATACTGGCTAGTTCGACAGAACTTGAACAATTTTATTGGCAAAACGTAGGCCGCTAAAATGCGTATACGACATGTGTCGTGCATGAGCCTGCATCTGCAGCTGCACACGCAGCACTCGAGTCATATGCTCCCATGACTCCAAATTCGACATACGCTTATTTAAGTGTGATTTATTGATCTATTACTGTTTGTTTGTAAATAATATAACATTGTGACTGCGTTGTTTGTGCTGTAAATAAAGTTTATTTGACGTTTTTACAATTTAAAAATTTCACCAACGGTCGATCGACTATATAGGTATAGAACCGTAAGAAAATATTAGTGATTCTCGGCCAGCCGTTACTAAAAACATTGCCCAATGTTGGCAGTAACAAGCATGAAGTTTGATCAGCTGCAAAAAGTTACACAACATATTTGCTTTTATTATCGGCTTCATGTTTCTATGGTTCAGCACGTGGATGCATGAACAATAAAACGGCAGGTATCAACGTCACAGTTATTACCAAACTAATTCTTGTAATTCAAATATATATGAATATTGTTATAAAACTTACCATAAAAATAATAAAATAAAGCAAAAAAGATACATATAAATATAAATTCTGAGGAATTTTTATACTAAAATGATGTAATATTATTTAAATTTCCACCATACCAAAACCTAATATTTATAGACCTACTTTTCAATATCTGCATACCGTATAACTACTATATTTATGCACATCAGTCTATAAGATTAGAAGGAATCGTATAGTTTAAGTCGGTCCAAATAAAAATCGGTATCAATTAGCATTTACTAAATAATAAAGACCGTAAATAATTAATTGTAAAATGTGTAAATATGGACACGAAAATAATTATTTATATAATTTATAACAATGTTATAAATGATGCTACACATTATTTTTTTCTTTTTCCTCATTACCGCGAATAGTCTACTGGCCGAGATAGGCGAGGCGAGGACCTTCCACCTATGCCTTCGACTACCTCTCTGTGGAATTATAGTGCCCGATCCTATATATCCAACCTTTATCCCTTTTCCTATATTTATATTCGCCTCGGAGAAACATCTCTGGTGAGGACATATTTCCAAGTTAAGCCAAGCTTCTCGCCGGTAAAGTCAGGGCTGCGCTGCCGCAGCATCGAATTCACTACCCTTTTTTCTACGTTACCTACAGGAGTTCCCTACCTTTTTTTTGCATTCACCCAGACTTGCGCCTGTGAGGCAAGGGAAACTCCAGAATTACACCGAACGAAAATTCCGGGGAAAAACATTCCTCAAAACAGCCGGTGTGTCTATTGGGGTACTTTTCTCGTTGGAACTTTTGACCCCTTGAGTTAATCAACTGAGTATGCATCGGTACAAATTATTTAATGTAAATATTTAATGAAAATCCAGTCAGTTCCGTACTTGACGCCACTTAAAAAAAATCCAAAATCGTTACTTTTACATTTCCTTCTATGATTGATTATAGACTCAATATTCGGTCACGAAAATGTTTGTGTTGATATAGGTATTGTTCTCTTTACTACAAGGAAAAGAAAATACATTTTGCAAACTGTTTTAAGTACAATATATAATTTTATATTTGTATTGTATCACAAAAACAATGTATTACAATAGATTGTTATAATTTGACAAAAATTGCAAATTTTTTTGATGTATTTCCACATTTTTTGATGAAGATGGTTATTGGAATGTTAAAATAGATTTAAATAGATTACGAAACATTTTTATAAAGCTTGAAATAATATAACACTATATCGTCCCTTCCTACGAAGACTAGTGCAATTAATTACAGAAAGTTCTACTTTAATTTGCCATTTTTAGACGAGAGTAAAAAAACCTTCATCCAGGTTCTAATAAACTCGAGGTGTCAGATGGATGGAACTACCACAAGTTCATATAGAAGCTAGATAAATTTATATTATTCAGGAGCATTAAAAATGAAGATTTAAAATAAGCTTTTCTGAATTGTGCTAGTTTTCGTAGGAAGCATCGATAATATGATACATCGCTACAGTATTAGACATGCTGCATGATTAGCACCAATGCATATAAAATGAGCATCGAATGTAAGAATCCAATAAGAAAAGCATAATACGTTATATTCTTAATATTTAACAACGCACATCATAATTAATAATAATATAGATATTGATAACGTATATAAAAAAAGAAGAAGAAATGCATGCCACAATAAAGGCAAAACTTATCTACAATTACAAATAATCTTAGACTAACAAATATATTTAAGTATCCCTCACAAAAATATACTTTCTTAAAAAAATCTACAATATAAGATTAACGTAAAAATTCTTTTTGGCATAAATAGATGAAGGCACTGAGAATCGCGGATAAATACAGATACAGCGTTGCCCGAGATATTTATATATACAAAGTGATCCCTCGCGAGAAACTGCAGAAGTCGATAAAGCTCGAGAGGAACATATAATACTCCCAAAATACTCTTGCTCCTAAAACTCGTATTGCGTGACGACGATGAAGATCTTGGCGACTGCGCTACCGGCGAACGCGCCGTTAGGACTGTATATCTCCATAGAGAACTCGAGCTCGATGTCCTGGGGTCCCTGGAGACTCTGGATCATGACGAGGACTGCTTGACTGGGGTACGGTCGTCTCAGGGCGAAGCAAGACTCGGTGGCTGGAAGTACGTGGGGCGGCGCTCGTGCTCGAATGAAACCGATGCTGAAGCGCACCGTTGAGCCTGGCAGGTTGTAGGCACCGCGCATCGTGAAAAGCTCGACCTGACCTGTCTTTACTGGAATCGGATACATTGATACTATCGCGATGTAGTTGTACGTGTAGTGGGCCGGACGCTGGAAGCAGGCGAGGTCGTTTACCGGACAGTATGGGCTCTCGCGCACGCATCGGCTGTAACAGGCAAATATTCAGTTGGTTTAATTTTTAGTGTATCTGAACATTTAGGTTTAGTTTTAGAAATTCAAAGAGTGATTCTTATTTTTTTACGCTTATAATCAATTATTAAAATCAATTATTAAAATATATAATTACTTTTTTCTTTGAGGATCCTTTACATAACCATCTGGGCAGTCGATCTTGTTGCATCTAAAACCACCTCTGGTGTTTTGACAAAGCTCTCCGCCCCTGCATACGCTTCCACTGGAGCACTCGTCGATATCTGCAACAGGAAATCACATATAATTGAGTCAATTCGATGCCTCAATTTAAGCTTTTTAGAAACGCTAATTTACTGCGTTAAATTTGCTCTCTGGCGCCTCGTAAAGCTAAAACGAATATAGAGCAATGTACCGAACGTAGCAAGGTCAATTAAATTGCAAGTGTGCGAGAATTGACACGGGTCAAGGTTAAACGAGCGTTCATGCAGCCATTGTAGCATTTTTTCGTCATGAATTTCACGCGCGTCTCTGATGCAGGCTCTAAAAGTAAAAATGTCGACTATGAAAATAAAAATTTCAACATATATTTTTCAGGCTACAGTTCACCGTGTGTCGCGTCCCAACCAATAAATAATAATAATAATTTTATATTTGAACTGCATTTTCGTACCCTGACAAGTCCTTGCATCATCAGCTAGTTTGTAGCCCTCGGGACACCGGCAGATGTAGCTTCCAGGTGTGTTATCGCAGATACCAACGCAGAGGTTATTCTCCTTGAACTCGGTACACTCGTCGACGTCCTCGCAGCTGCGGTTATCTGACTTGAGACGATAGCCGTATCTGCAGCCGCACTTGTGGCCTCCCCAGGTATTGTAACACTCCTGCTGACAGGTGCCAGAATTGACGCGACATTCGTCGACGTCGTGGCAACTGCCGCTCGGATCGTTTTCGAAGCCAGGATCGCAAAGACACTGGAACGAACCTGGACTGTTGACGCAGCGACTGTTGCTGCCGCAGACGCTGCGACCTGGAGGTGCGCGCTCGCACTCGTTCACGTCGATGCAGTCGTGGTTGCTGCCAACCTCGTAGCCTGCAATTGTTAGAACGTTCTTTGGTATACCGATTTTTCTAATAGAATTTCGCGGCCGCATGCCTATTTATGTACCTGGTGGGCAATAACAGACGTAGCCTCCTTGTCTGTTTTCGCATGTTTGTTCAGGGCCGCACTTGTGCGTGCCTTCGGCGCACTCGTCGACGTCTTTGCATTGACTCGAGGCGGCGTCGGGAACGTAGCCAAATCCGCAGTTCAGCCAAGGCTCGCATCTGAAAAGACGCGAATCGATAAGTACTAATTGGTTCAAAACGGAAGTTATTTTGAGATAATATGCATTTAACGTTTGGCTGAATAAAGCAACTTCGATAATTGTATTATGTACCTGTAAGATCCAATAGTGTTTATGCAACGCTGGTTCCCGCACATTTTCCGGTTTCGGTGGCATTCGTCTATGTCAATGCACTGACCCACTGAACCAGTTTCAAAACCACTTGGGCAAATTACTTTTTGTCTAGAAAAGCAAACATCAACTATAGTCGTACTATACAATTATACAGTAGATGGATTAATAAATTTTGAATAAATTGTATACCTCACGGCTATGGTAGGTTTGGGTCTCTGCGGGGTTGTAATCAAAGTGCCGACGGTGGGTATCTCTTCGGTTGTCGTTGTTGGAACAAAACGGGTTGTAGTTCTTCTTTGTGTGGTTGTAGTTCTTGCAGTAGTCGTCGTCCTTCTTGGAGTTGTCGTCGTCCTTCTTGTTGTGGTCCTCGTGGTAGTCTTAGGTCTACTCGTGCTCGTAGTGGTAGGTTTGATCGTAGTCGTGGTTCTTGCTGTACTAGTCGTTGTAGGTCTTGGTGTCGTTGTGGTCGTTGTAGTACTGGTAGTGGTCGTCGTCGTAGTTAACCTAGGAGTTGTGATACTGAAGAACAATTCGAGTATTTAAAATTAAATGGAATAATAATAATAATGAAATTGATCACAGAATACACATTATCATGCGAACTAAATAATCATACCGTGGAGTAGTGCGAGCACTAGTAGGCGGCGCCCAGGTCGTCCTGATGGTTCTCCTCGTGGTCGGCCTGATCGTCGTTGTGCTATCCTTTTTCCTGTCCTTGATACATCTATAGCTACCAATGGTGTTTTTGCAATGATAGCCATTACCGCAGTCGTGAGTACCTAGGACGCACTCGTCGTCGTCCTCGCAGATCTCTGTGGCGGCATTCAAGGTATAACCTGTACCACAAGGTAGAAACCTGACGCAGGTGTAGCTACCAATCGTGTTATCGCAGCGCTGGGAAGCCAGACAGTCGTTTTCCAACTGACACTCGTTGATGTCGACGCAAGCCTGGGTCAATTCGTCTCGACGGAAGCCCGGAAGACAAGTACACTGAAAACTGCCTGGTGTATTGAGGCAGTTCTCGTTGCTGCTACAGGCGTCTTCCAACTCCTCGCACTCGTTCACGTCGACGCAACCACCGCGTATCGGGTCGTACCTTTTCATAGTTGAGATACCGAAAAATATAAAATTCATATCAGTTCGTTCTAATCTAGGATAGAGTGAATGAGAAAAGAAAATGTAGACTCTTCTCACCTAGATCCAACATTGCAATTGCCACCCCCAGGAGTAGTTCTGACGGCCGCGTTCGTGGTAGTTGTCTTTTTCCTCAAAACCGGAACCGCAGCTTGAGCACAGTGAAAGCTTCCCGGCAAGTTGTAGCACTTTTGCTCGCCGCAGTTGTGACTTCCGTCGGCGCATTCGTCGATATCTGCCGTTGAAAATATTGAGCGTCAATTAACAAACGCACGAGAATTTTCATGAAAAATTTCATGTAGAATTACAAGCGCATAACACAATTGCGTGCGATTATATAATGCGGTGTAGCGTAAAACGTTATGTCGAAATCAAACTAAGTAGAAGTGTGTGCGATTAGACAAAGGAATCTATGTGCGATTACTCGGAAGCTTTGGCAGCAAAAAATTAGAGCTTGATGATTATTATATGCTTGATGCAAGGAATGTGTATAGCGTATCACGAACTTTATTTCGGTACTTGAATATATGCTGAAAGAAAAATAGGGTGAGTCAACTCTGAAAACTAAAATGTCAATTTAATTGTTATATACCAACATGATGATATTCAAACGTGCCTTTTGTTATATATACTGAATCGAACACACAGAGAATTATATTAATCATTACCAGGCTGTTCTCGGTCAAAGTGCATCTGAATATATTTTTAAACGAGAAATTCTAACTTCGTACTGTAAAAAATAATTGGATTATATGATCGTCGCCACATTTCTGATGTATCTCCCAGTTTGCACGGCATCTTGCATAATTAGGTGAATGTACATCGTTTTCGTCATGGACATCAGTGTTTTATTGAGAAAAATATGTTGCACAAAATTCTTAATAATTCCATTTATTATAAAAAAAAGAAAGAGGTAAAAAAAATTGCACATCGTTTATATCCCAACATAGCGATGCGTAAAATCACTTAGAAAAATATAGTCGTTCGGACCTTTGATTTCATTCAAAAGTACATAAACAACAGTATAGTTATTACTCTCGAATTATCGGAAAGCCGAGCGCAATCGAGCCCAAGCTCAGAGAAACACAAAACCACGAACTATATAAATAATCTCATTATCCGACGGACGCCGTAGAAGAAGAAGAAGAAGAAGAAGAAGAACTGGTGGTAGTAGAAACAACGGCTGGCAGGCCAGTGGTCGCTCCCTTACCGGAGCACCTCCTCAGAGCCACGTCGTAGCTGTAGCCAGCCGGACAGGCAGGCTTCTTCATAGCCCTGACATCGGGGATGAGTCTCTCGCACCTGTAGCCACCGGGAAGATTGATGCAGCGCTCGTTGATCCTGGCATTGCAGAGAGCAAGTCCAAGACGACACTCGTCGAGGTCCTCGCACTGGCGGGTCAGCAGCGAGTACTCGAAGCCTCGGGGACAGGAAGGCAGTCGGGTTATGCACTCGTAGCCACCCTCGAGGTTGACGCAGTAGCGATGCGACTCACGTGAACACGTGTGAAGCGATTCCAGACACTCGTCGATGTCCAGACAGCTGCCGTTTTGGGCACGACGGTAACCAGAATTACAGGCCGTCAGAGGCTCGCATACGTACGAGCCGTTTGTGTTGCGGCAGTAGTGCGTGCGCTGGGTAAGAAGAGAGCGTTTTTTTTTGTGACTTATTGTTTGCTTATTGTGGTAATTTTGACCGTCGATTTCTTTTATTGGTCGGTTTTGAATAATGTTCGAGCTTTTTTAGATGTGTAACTTAATGGCATAATTTCATATATTATTGTGGCAAAGGTTCAAGCAGCAGGAAATCTGATATTTTTGGCACATACGACACGTTTTATATATTAAGCGTGAGTTTTTGCTATACCTTCGTGAGTGTATAAATATATGTTTGTAGTAAAAGTAAGAGGCTTCTTTTATGCATGTATACTATCTGCAATTTAACCCAATAACATCAATAACCGAAACTTCGAATACATAACAATTGTAAACATCTGCCGTTCCAGGCCGAAAACTTTTATTCCGGATTATATAATAACTCCGCGACCCCCGTCAACACAAACTTTTGCTTCCGAACTCAATAAAGATCTAATTCCGATAACGCCTTCCCTTCCTTTTGTTGGGCGTATATATACAGAAGAATTTCGCTTTCGGTTCATGTTTTCCTAATACGGAAAGTATCTCAATACATACATGCATCGGAACTGTTCCTATTGCATTACACTACGACTATTGCCCGAGAGAGTAGTCACTTTTATCATACACGACCAAGTTATTTCATATGTCAAAAAACCGTTGGTCGCTAAAAAAAGAATTTTGAAAAATACTTGTCTTAACGCACCTGCCGGCAATTATGAAGTCCCAGAAGGCATTCGTTGACGTCTTGGCAGGTTTTGCTATGAAAGTCAAAGTACCAGCCAAGACTACACAGCGGTGAACAATCGTAGCCGCCTATGAAATTCGAACACCTCTCGTGATCCCTGCAACCCGGTCCCTCGATGCACTCGTCTATGTCGACGCAGTTTGCCGTTCGAATGTTTGGCTTTGAAAATAAAATTTTGAAATTAGTTCTGTATAAACACGAGCAAGCATTCCATTAAAAAAAAAAACAACTCACTTTGAAGCCTTTGCGACAGAATATCTTGGGCTCCTCTGTGGTAGTAGGCGGTCGCGTGGGCCTCGGTCTTTCGCAGGTAAACGATCCATTGGTGTTTTGACACCTCTCGTACTGGGTACACGAGTGTAATCCTAACTCGCACTCGTTCTGATCCTGACAGGAGTCGTTGACGAGAACAAAACCACGGGGACACCACGCTGGGATACAGTCGTAACCAGTCGCTGTGTTGCGACACACTTCATCCGGTGCACAAGGTTGATGATGTACTCGGCACTCGTCGATGTCTGCCGAGTGTAATTTAGGCATGAATAGTTATATCTATCGTTGAATTTATAATGTTGTGATTTTCGCGAGTGGTATCTGATAAAATTGCATTGATATTTTTCTGTATATTCTATAAATCTGTCGATGTAAGTTACCGATCGTTAGCAAGTCACACAAAACCATATTTTATAACGTACTAAAGATAAAATTCCCCTCTCATTCATTCAAATTAGAATAGCAGACAAATGATCTACCTCCTTCGTAGACGCCATCATAATCGCCCGGCCGTCTACCATCTGAACCGTTAACGAATTGACTCGATTCGTTTAGCTGTTGTTGATACTCTTGCAACCTCCTGCACTCGTAACTCCCCTGTGTATTCACGCAAATGGTATCGGGCTTAAGACACACGTTCGTCAATTCGTTGCACTCATTTATATCTGAAATGTACATAATTTTTATTATTGTTATTGCACATTTTGTGGTACGATTTCAAATGATTTGTAATATAAAAATTTGTGAAAAGCGTTCCAATTTTACTCTTGCATGCATTTTGGCGAAAAAGATAGTAGAAGAATACATTATCAGGTAATAAAATTAAAATTAAAAATAATATAACAACCTTATGTTATAGCGTGCAGCAACAAATTACCATAAATCCGAATTATAAATTAACAAGCTACACGAACGAAGGTAAGAATTATGAATATGTCGGATCATTAATATTACTTATTCGTTTAATAGGTACTTACAGTTATAATAGCGTACCAAGCAAGCGAAAATACCACAAAATCCAATTCTCCCCTCTTAGATGCATGCTTCGTAAAGATTGTACGACAATTTGTTAAATCACGCACTTTTTAATTTATGTTAAAGTTTACAGATTATATATACTATATATAGTGATTGCGGCTGATAAAATACTGTGAAAGTCAAAACAGCGTGTTATCGTAGAGTAGTAAAAACGTATTAGGTCATCAGAATAAGGAAAATTATAATAGGTATAGGTACTACAAAAAAATCTCGCCTAAAGTTATTCATCGATATATACACTGTGACAAATAACTGGACTTACCGAGACAAACTCCGTAATCGCCGTTAAAAGCATAACCCCTTTCGCATTTAATTTCGCACTCGTAAGATCCTTCCAAGTTTTTGCAATTTTCCGTCTCTACCAGGCACTTGTGAACATTTTCCAAACACTCATTCACATCTTAACAAACATAATAAAAAGCTTCGATGACAATTTAATAATTATATAAAAATCAGCATGCAGTTGTCAAATCGTATAATAATAATAGTAGAGAATAATAAAAGAAAAAAAAGAACCATCGTGTCTTACCGACGCATCGTCCTACGGTCGAGTTCCATTGGTATCCAAGCTCGCAGCGGTGATCGGTATCGTTCTCGCAGACGTAAGAGCCGTTGCTGTTGAGGCAGCTGCTTCCGGCTGGACAGGAAACTCTCGGTTCGTTCCCGGCGCACTCGTCAATGTCTGTCCCCAGGAAAAGCGGATCGAGAGCGCGCGCCAAAAATAAGCAACAAGAAAAAAAGCAGCGCGTACGAGCCGCGCGCGGAACGATCAAACTCGTGCCGTAACAGCATCAGGACACGAAAGCGCGACAGACAGAGTAGAGATAGATATAGAGAGAGGTTTTGCAAGCTAAGAGGGTGCCTTGCTCCAAAGCTTTGCCATTTCGTTTTTTCACGTTTTGCTTTGCCGATTATGCTTGATGCCGATGTTGTTAATGAATAATGTGTGTGTGTGTGTGTGTGGGGGATTCGCGATTGGTATTAATGGCTCGCATTTACAGAGAAGGCTTATTACATTTAGTGAAGAGCAAACATTGCTGTATAATTCTTCTCTGTAAATGCTGAATTTAGTAGTAGAAAAATTCCTCGAAAATAGCGGTTAAAGATATTTCCACAAAAAGAAGGATAACAATAAAAGGTCCAAGTTTTTAATTACCCTCGCACGCCTCGGTCGTCGGCGAATACCGATATCCAGACGGACAGGGAAAGTTCGTCAGCTCGTTATCCTCGGTCTGCGCGGATCTGGTGGATCTTGATTTGACAGCAGTGGTGAGCATTTTCAATGTACTCGGTGGAACCGATTTCTCGTCGATCGCCAAAGTCGACGTTTTTAACGTAGTTGACGTTAAAGGTAAAGTTGTGGTCACGTTGGAAGCTGGAAGCGAGGACGTCGCAGTTGTTTGTGCTTCCGTAGTGGTGATATTAGATTTGCAGGTTCTCCTGTCCGCTTGTAACGTTGATCCGTCGTGACACTTGCAGTAATAGGAGCCAGGAGTCGGCACGCAGATTTCCGAGCACAGCAGGCCTTTCATCAGTTGGCACAGATCGTCTGCCAGTGTGTACGACAAAGTCAGCATCATTATGCAATTATCGTTTGAAAACAACATACCTGACTTGAAAGTGGTCGAATCGGGATCGGTAAATTCATCGTCTTCGAATTCGTCGCTCTCTGAGGTGGTCTCGGTGGTGCTGCTTGTCGGTGGCGACGTACTTTGGCTTGTGCTCGAAGTATCTCGAGTAGTGCTGGTCAATGCTTCGTTGCAGCATTCCATGAAAGCCGGGTCCCACGGTATGCCCAGACTGAACTTTTTGAATACGCAGCTCTTGCCACTTGAACCAGTCAAGATACCTTGCGATGTGGAAGAAGAAAAAAAATTTGTCGTTTCGCTATACTTTTTTATTCTTGGAAGTGTTTTTGATATAGTAGAGTCTGTTATGCTTGTAACGCGACGACGCCGATTATACGCTTCTGAGTAGATCTAATTTGATATGTTATACGCGTACACTTTTCTATTATAGAAAAATGAATAACCTTTTGAAAGTTTTGATAATAAATGAAACACTTTACATTCGACTCTCGAGATTCCTAGGCCCTCAAAGCATAAAGACCCATCGTTTATGCTAAACCGTTCTAAAAGTTTTGTTTTATGCCCAGCAAAGGCAATTCTTTATTCGCACGAAATATTCTTTTTGAAACGAGCTATGCATAAAGGGAGTATGTATACGAAAAAAAGTTCTACCTAGCTTGCAACCCTCGCAACAATCTCGCCTGAAATCTCCAAGTCCAACAGGTGTTCTCCTGGGTCCAGTATCGGTACGAGTACAGGTGAGCCCAGCTTTGGCATCGGCTTTACCCTGTTCGCAGCCTTGCTCTTGAAAAGCTTTGCTGCAGCAGATCTCGACGGTCTCGAGACAGACAGCTTGATCGTTTTCGGCGACTCCAGAAACCGGGCCTGTGAATTTTTCGCATCGCAATTTTTGATTCGCCCATGAGGTGCCCAAGTCGCAACACTTCTCCAGGTAGTCCTCCTCGGCCGAGCTTCCATCGATTTCTATAACGATACGAAGAAAGATTCGTCTATTTTATTGATAACTATTTTATTTCAGTAAATAATATTTCAAAAAGTCCAAACAGTTTGCTGATTTAAAGAGTGTTGCTTGTGTGTGTACAAGCAGTATACCGCCGTAAAACAAAACAGTTTTGGCCTTTCTACCGCACCGCTTGAACTTCCTACGGTTCTCCGTGTCTCCGGTTAGTGAAGATAGGTGGCGCACAGGCACATTCCTCTTTCCCGCATCACTTTAAGGCGTCTACGCTATAGATATAGAGGGGTGCCAGTTACACCAAAATTGCTTGCACCGCTCACGCTATATGACTGTGACTCAAGCAGTTATGGCATGCGCTCAAGCAGCTAATCAGTCAAATCAACGAACTTTCAAGTGCAGACAGAATCCGCAATAAATATCGTACGATATTAATTAAGCTCTCGCGTTTTTTCATTATAAAGAAGTGCGATAATCGCTCGCGTCCACAGTTAGCATGTAAATATTGATGTTATTTGCTGAAAAATCCAACGCAATGTCTATTCCAACGCTATAAAAAAAAATAGAGCAGCAAAGGCTCGCGATAAGATTGAACGAAAATCAGGCGCAATAATCTCGTAATATTCGTAAAAATAGCTCGACGACCAATCCACTCCAGATCTCTATATATATGTATATGTTGTATTGGTCGTGCGTGTAATAACACGGCTTATCTTCTACAGCGCTAGAGAATAAAAACTATAATGAGATACGAACATCATCGAGAGCTTGCGCGTGCCAAAAGCGCGGGAAATCCCCACTTTCGGTCAGACATTGGATCGAGCTGATGGTGTCAGGAGACTCGTAAATTTCCGGCGAAATGCGGAGCAAGGCTAATACGCGAGAGCAGAAACGCGATCGCTTTGCATATCTGCACTATACGCCCGCGTATTTAATATCGCGAGATAGTCTAATTACGTAAAAAGTTATATCTATCTAATGCAGCTCCTCTCTTCTTCCTAATTTTTTACGTCCTAATGCCGTCGGCATATATGACTATGCGCACGTTATATATTGCAAGCGCGCGCTTACAACTTGTTGCGTCGATCGTTGTGTCTGGCGGCGGCTGAGACGCGGATCGTAAAGTCGAAAAACTATACGGAGAGAAGGAGTTAAACTAGGAACATGCGGAGGTGTATACACTATGTGTTTATATTTATCTTGCGAGGATCTCAAATAAATTTTAAAAAGGAAAACGATTGTGCGAGTCTGCGCGGTACTTTTGGGATAGTACCACGGAGACTTGCACAAAAAGTCTATGTTATGCTTTTGACTTCATAGAACTTTGTTTAAATAAATAAACAAACTGATTCATGTGCAAAGAAACTGTAAAAGCTGCATCCTCGTAGAATATTTTTTAGTAACGTCAGGATCGGCATTCAATCTCTCGAGTTGTCGAGCGAAACACATTGGAACAATTATTATGCCTATACAGATCAATTGTAGCTATGAGAGCATCAACAGCCAGATGATTGGCATAGCTGTTCGAGTTAAAATATTAAAACGACGATGTAGTAAAGTTAAAATAATAAAACCGCGCATATACATCAATAACCGCAATAAATATATTCGTGTATAACTAAGCGCAAATCACAGAGATTCGTTGTATTAATTAAGAAATTAAAAAAAAAAGAGAGAAAATTCACCGAACCAACCGGAAAATAATCCAACGAAAAACTCGAGTAAATATTTAGAAAAGCCGGGGCGAATAGTCAGCACGAAGCGTAGCTACAGCAACAGAACAGCGGCAGCAGTACAGAACAAGAATAAGAGGAATAAGAAGCATCAGCGGCAGCTTCTCTCAAGAGTCTGTTCTTCGTCTGCAGCAGCTGTCGATTCATCGAAAACTTCCTATACTAGAGGAGAGGGTCGTCGTCTTTAAACGTCGACTATACGCCGACTACGCGCATTTACCGCCCTAAACCAAGCGCTATATATCCATACAATTATTATATTATCAGAAGTGTATAATTGCCTCGGAATAGAAGAGCCACGGCAATCAGCAGCGTCGCGAGCAAAAAGTTTCCTCGCAGCAGCGGCATCATCTCCTTGTCCGATTGTTCACTATGTCGTCTTCAGCGGTCCTCTCTCAACTCTTTCGCAGCTCTCTGTCTTGCTCTCGATCCTCTTCGAGGGCAAAATCATTCGCGCACCAGAACGTGAAAAATTACTCGACGGTTATAATGAGCATGTCGCGCTCTCGCGGAGCTTGCAGTCCGCGCGAGAGAAGCCAAAAAAGAAAGACAAATTAAAAGTCCGAGGGTATTTGTATAGTGTATACAGTGCGGAGAGAAGACTCGTTCGCGACGCTGTGCAGAGCTCGGATAATAGTAGACTGACGGAGAGATCCTCGCGCGGCTGGAGCTACAGCTCATATGAATATACAAGCATCACATATGAGCGGGGGAAGCGGCAAACGTTCGCGACGACAAGTCGTGTATATACGCGAAGGGGAAAGATCCTCTTTCGTCATCCGGCGCAGCCAAACTAACATCACGCCGGCGGGGCTCCTCTTCTTACTAAGTACTTTTTTCTCTCCCTCTCTCTCTCTTCCCCGCGCGCCGGCTCTCTTCATCATCATCTGTGTGTCTTCGGCTCTACTCGAGCTCTGTCTCTCTCATATATATATATACTTATACAGTTCTTTTTCTTGTATCGCCCTTTTTCTTTCGACCTTTTTTTACCCAAAATGAGCAACACCGCCACTTTCATCCTCCTGCGCTCCGATTTTCTGTGTGGCGAAATTAATTTTTCAATCTCCTCGGAGCATTTAAGATGATGAATTTTAAAATTGGACCCTTGCAGTGTACAGCTTTGAATAGAAAGTCAGTAATGCGCTTGCTCGTTTAGTGTAGGTATATCAAGTTGAGATTATTGAAAATATTATGAAAACAAATTTTTAATATTAATTGTATTAAAAAAGCTCGCACTTTGCGCGTGTTTTACATATTTCGTTCTCTCTTTCGAAAGACTTTGTCTGGCGCTCTTTATGCGTATATACATACAGCCATGCAGTTACACCAGTTCTTTCTATACATATATCGCCATCAGAAGTGCGCAAGCTTCCTCCCGTTCAAAAACGCGAAGAAAGAGCGCGCCGCGACGGAAGAAAAAACTGACCTAAAAAGCTTCCTCGAGAATTATGCGCGGGCCATGCTAATTTTGTTTTTTTCTCTCTCTCTCTCTCTTCTACTCGTTGCAGACACTTACGATGCTTATAAACGCTTTTATAGAATTGAATAAACGTTATTTTTAGAAGACGGAAGTCGTTTGCTCTCCTGCGCCTTTCTACTTATGTTGAAAGTATAGCTTGCGTATTTTACTCCTGAGAAGTTTGTTAGTGTATTATTGATGCATAATTATAAATTTGGCTTATCTTAACTATTATAAGTATTATTTGTATAGTGAATTCATTGTGATTCGAATTCAATAATTGTTTACTGAAAACGCGAGAGTTGATAAATAAAACAAAGACGCAAAAGTAAACTTATGAATTTATACATTTTAGATTGAAAATGCAAAATTACCCATTGCATAAATATGAGTAATAAAATGGATACGGTCCACACCAGGGTAGATTCGCGCGTATGAATTACAACTTCTTCTTTCAACGATTGCAACAAAATATGTTTTATTAAATGAATTTGCAGGTACAAAAGAAGCTTGCAAGCCGCATATTAGATCCTGTATACGCAGTACACCCACCAGGCGCGAAGCGATGAAGTCTGACCCTGACACGCATAATATCTAATATACGTATCACATAATATGACACAGCAAAGCTTGGATATAAACGCGCGTGCGAACTAAACAGATTCGACGCGCTGGATCTTGTGAAATTTAGGCGCCAACGTGCGAGCGCGACTCGGTAATAAACATAAAGCAGTGGAGTACTTATATGTATGTGCCCTATAATGTCTGTGTGTATGTAAGTACGTCAGCCCGTCGCGACGTGGCTCTTCTTCATATTGAAGGTCGGTCCGATGGCATCGAGTGCCAGTAGTATATATATATATGTAAAGCGAGAGAAAGAAAGAAACGGAGCAGCAGTAGCTTTTTTTGCCTCTATCACGGGACGTAGAAAGATCACGAGAACAGCCAAAAAGAGGATAAGGCTGAAGTTGACATGTGCGGGAGTCACGTGTGTGTCTTGGACCGGCAAAAAGCACGCCGAGAGAAAGGACGACGCGCGTTATATACTAAACAGAAGTTTCTTTCACCCTTTTATTGCGTTGTGACTTCCTTACGCATTTGTAGATGTGTGTGTGTGTATCTGTGTGCGAGAAGCGACTTCATTCGCAGGGTCGGGTCTCGTGTGTTTATGAGAAATTTCAAACTTGCTTTTGTGTGGTATGAACTACTGCTGATGGTGCGAATTTATTTTTAAAAAATTGAGATTCATGCTCAAATTACCACGAAATATTACAAATGCATATTTTTTACTATGATACTTTCACACTACTTCAAATCAATCAACTTGTATGTACAAAACGCGCCAGAACTAGTTCAGTTATCTTTATATAGGTACAATTTGATGGTTTTCATACACGTCGTATTTTTCAATGTTTGTGGCCCTTCATTATACATATTTTTGTATTAATTCATGCAGGGGTTGGATATGGTGTTGTAATTCATAACAAAAGTACAAAAGGAATATACAAAATTACTATCACCAAATCAATATTTTACTAAAATAGTATATTGTGTACCAAGGGCGTAAAGTGGGCTTTTTTAGACCGAGTATTGCAACCACATAAGGTCAAAAAACACACTTAGCCCTTGGTATACACCATATTTTTTGTGACTGTTTTTTGAGAGTTTAAAAGATTCGCCAATGAATTGAGTAGCGGGCGCAAAAGTACTTTTGCGCCCGCCCATCGGAAAACGACTACTTTTGTCCGTAATTTTATGTCAAAAAATGCGAAAATCGTGCATGTGTTACAAAAAAATATAAAGGCCTTTATTTTAATGAACTTTTTATTTAAAAAAATCAACGGTGAGAGCAACAAGGTGCGAATGGGATTTTTAGAATCAGCCTGATGATTTGACTTTTTCAGTCATCATCCTTGCTTATTGGAGAAGCTCATTTTCGCCCCTAGTTATATCTGATATTTAAAGTGTGCAATTTTGCGCCTGTGCAATTATTATACCCCACTCTCGACCCGTACCTTATAACGGTAATTAAATAAATTTTGAATTTTGGAATGTTTGCCGTACGTCATACAGTATGAACGACACTTAAAGGCTTGAACGGACAAACCAAATTGTGTACGCAGCTCAAAAAACGGGATGACTGACACAACGCGCAGGTTAGGTTGAGTATTTAAATGTTTGCATATGGCTACCGACATCAAAATCGTGACTCGATAAAAATGAAAGGTGTCTCCGGCAGTTGATTAAAAACCTCGCGTCTCGAGTGTCTCGACAAGTATAATAAGTTATTGTCCAAGTGTCAGCACGAGTTCTCATTAGGGCCGGTGAACATAGAGTTTTTTGCAATTCATTCAGATTCTAATGAACAAAGTTTAACTTTTAAACTCTCAGTTATCATAATAATTGTTTTCAATCCGGTTTCAAAATGAATACTATGATCAACCAAATTATGGATCGTGCTCGTTTCGCCCTTATGAGGGAAAATGGAACATTTGATATGCAACTGTCAACTGAAAGTTTAGACTCGTTGGACCAGTCACCATATCAGACCGAGATTTCGTTTAATCAGCTGTTGCCCTATGCTGATGAACTTGAAAGTGAGGCAAATGGCTTACTTGCAGAAATTAAAAGCAATTTTGGAAGATGTGCAATGCTTCGAGATATTGAACCAGGATGCGTGTATTGGTCGCAAATGTTAACCAAGTAAAAACATTTTGTAGCATTCTAATAGATATATGTAATCTTTATTTAATACTCGTAATGTGAATGACATTGTTTTTTTTTTCAGATATGTTGAATTGTATGGTTTAAGATTTCACAAAGATGAACATATAGCATTTGTAAAACTTTCATATGAATTAACGATAATTCCCAATCTTCAGCCAACACTAGTAAATACATTTAGTAACTTACTGATAACTCTACTCAAGTATGTTCATTAAAATTTTAAAGATACAAGAATTTTATTATATGTAACAATATTAACATTTTCTTAATACAGGAAAAAAGTCACTATATCTCCAAGTGATTTGGAATTACAGTGGGAACCATTGTATGAATTATGTCGCACTGTACTTACTAATAAATCAAAGCCATACTCATTGCATCGATATCCTGCAATTTTCGAAAGTACGTTAAGCACTTTAGTTGAAAAAGTGAAAATATATTTTCCTGTAAGTAATACAATATAAAACATTAAATATATTTCAAGCTTATTACTACTTTTTTAGTTTTAAATTAATGATCAGAAGTAAAAAATGTCGAATAGCTTGTATGAGTCAAATGTTTTTAAACAAAAGAAAATAATTTAGTGACAATAAAATCGTGATAACGATTTAATTTTTATAAGTAATAGCATACTTGTAGGGAATAATTTTATTTTTATAGTAATTATGAATTATGATAAATAAATCTCAACTTATTGCATCATTGTAATCTGTAATAGTACAAAATCATGCTGTAGAGTGATTTCAAAGATATAGTACTAGATTATTAAGTCAATAGTAGTATTCTAGATCATATTAATTATAAATATTATTTATTTTCTTATAAAATTTGTATTTGATCCAAACAAAATTATATAACCTTAATAATTTTCAATTTTTTAACATTGATTCATTTTTTGTTTCGATATCCAAAAAACTAAATTCTACTATTTAAAATTTAAATAAATATAGGTTTGATAAATCTTTTTAAAATAATGCAAAACTGTACAGTATCAAATCAGTTTTCTTTTTTAAATTATCGTGCGCGTAATGTGCGCATGCTCACATAACACGCGCGAAATTTTAAACATACTTGTATCAATGAATATTTTTTATTCATAGTATTATTATTTTAAAAAATTGAAGAATAAAGATTATGTATTATTTTATTTATGAAAAATGTTTTTATTTTTAGGCAAGTGCAACACAACAAATATTGGACGAACTGAGACCCAAACTATGTCCTCTAGACATGAAAACTATGCATATGACGATAAAATTGCTTCAATGGTTTTTACCAGTACAATTGCCTGTAGAGCAACATGCAACAGGTCACGAGTTATGGCTCCATGAAATTATGAAACTTTGGGAAGTTTGTAACAATACACATTATTGGGAAAACGACCTAATGCGATTGGTGGCAAAATTAGCGTCCAACAATATTGGTTATATCGATTGGGACCAATACATACCTATCATGTTCACGCGCTTCGTTCGAACTCTGAATTTGCCAGTTCATTACAAAAAGTCCGTTTGCAAGAGTAACCATAGTCTAGACACAGATGCAATTGGTGAATGGATCGCCTCCGTTTTGGTAAATTATCTATAAATATACTTGAAAGATGCAAAGAACGTATAGTGATTATTTATACAAAATTCTTTTTGTACAGGGCGACAATTCCAAAGTTCAGATTCATTTGGAAAAATTTCTCAAGACTGTGGAAACGTATTTTCATCCTGCTAACTTTGGTTCATGGTTCATGAAATTGGAAAATTTGTTTGTCAAAATAATTCATCATGTTGTCCTGCGACTCCATAGGTAAGGCTCTAAATTGAGAAGTTACAGATAAATCGCTCAAACGAGTAGCGATTTTATCAACTAAAATGAAATAACACATTTACAGAGAGCGTTACGCTAAGGATTCGTGGGTCTATCCAATTCCCGAAAATCACAAACTAACAGAAGCGAACGTCGATATCTTCGTCAACAACATGATGCCAGTGGCGATGACTGCGATCTTTAACAGACATTGCTCTCCCAATTTTATCCATGCGTTGAAGTACTTAGCAACAATGAGACCAAATCTGGTCATTCCTAATATTTTGGAGAAATTATATCCCAGTCTAGGCACTGACATAGAGCCGCATAAATTGATCACTGCAATGACTTGCATGACGGCCATATCACGACCTTTGGTTCAAGGGTCGCGGTTTATTAACAAAGGTACTAATTATTTTATTGTTATGCTGAATACACTCCGATTAACCAATTTGAAAAATAATAATTTTATATAATACTAATTATTTTCAAAGATTATGCATTTCCCGAGGGACCATCACACGTACTATCAATTCTCTTCTCCTCGTTGCCTGGAATAGATCCAAACGATCCTAGCAAGTGCTTTGCAACACTCAAACTTATAGGAGCGTACGTAGCGCTGGTTCCGGTTGTCAATTGCTCGAACACTAAAGCAGAGATAAATGAAGAAGAGCGAGTGGTTTGCCAGGACACGTCACGATTTGAAGATTTCGTTCTGCAATTCATGGATAAAATATTCATACTGATCAACTCAAGTTCGTTAGAATTCGTGAGACTTGAAAGCCAGTCACATGATGAAGTAAAAAATTCGCTGGAGACGATGGCTGAAATGTCCCTGTACGTGGTCTTCACGGGACTGCTACTACAAACCAGTGATTCCATATTTGTAATCGCACTGAACAAATTAAGCTCCTTCATTATGGAAAATACTTTGGAGACCAAAATTTCTGGACACCTAGTCGCGATACTTTGCAAAGTGTTTAGTCGCGTCAACAGTCAGATTACGCTGAAAACTCTGGTACCTTATCTCTCGGAGCAAATTTTGGACGCTTTAGGGGATGGGGAAGATGGTACCAAAGAAGAGAACCTAGACAAACAATTGCTCTATTTCCTACTATTATTGCAAAGAGTAGTGGAAACTCAGGGTAACGCTTTGTTGCCTTACATAGATACTATAATAAAAGTTCTTGATAAAGTAACGGTACTGAAGTCTGTAGAGGGCAATAAGCTTGGATGTCAGATGTTGAAAAATATGCTCAACTCGCTTTGCTCTGTACAAGTGATCAAGTTTGATAAGAACCTCGATGATTCGGAATATCCTTACTGGATGGACTGGGGTGAGTCGAGCGAAATAAAATCATCAGAAATAAAATGGTATGTTCCTGGAGAGCAAGAGATAGCAGCGGCTCAATGCCTCTTTTCACGGTACTTTATACCTGCAGTAGCCGTTATTGAGAAGTATATCAATACTAAGAATTCGCTGTCTCGGTAAGATCTTATTGCACAAAAGAATATCAAGTGATCATATCATTAGTTAGATATTAATTAATTTTTTTTACAGAGATGATTTACAGATAACTTTGAGGGTGATTAATAGCGTGATAGAAGGATGCGATTCTGTGTTACCAATTTGGTCAGAGTCTCCCATAGAGAATGAAAAATATAAACACTGCGTAGTAACATTCGAACCAATTATTGGAAATAAATACGAGATTAAAATGCCTGATGGCAGTAATACGAGACAATTCTTAGTTCGAATTATAGCATCGCTCCAAGATAAGATGTTAGAAGATGAAGAAGATGATACAAAAAGTTTGGACTCCCTCTTGAAGGTATAGCCTTACAACAATTATGCAAGAAAATATATAAATGATCATTGGATAATTAAAAATTTTCTTTATAGGTTTGGTCAAACTTGTCTTTCAACAAGTTTACGTACTCGCTCGGTTTGGGTTGGAAACGCCGACAATTTCTTTTAACGAAAAAAACCATGGAAGACAAAATAACTGGAAACCGAGGTTACCTTCCACATTTTCTGATGGAGCGTGTATCAATACAACACGAAATACGAAAAACGAACGCTACACGTGCGTTCACACCGACTTTCCAGGATATTATGTTAAATTTATTTAAATTAAGTATTAGCAAGTATAGTCGAATTCGTATTAGCGCACAGATGGCCCTCTCGGGAATAATCAATAATTTTCCAAATGCTTATCAGACGCTTATTCCTCACATCGTCAAAGTTTTACAACAAAACACTGAGGTTCATCATGATGCTCATAAAGTTAGTACACACAACTAATCTACGGTATAATATGATGACCACAGAATGCAAAGATTCAAAGTATTTATGTTTTGACGTTATTTCAGGGTGTTCTGTTTTTACTGCACTTGCATCAAGGTGGTTCCTTACAAACAATGGGTGATTGGCAAGTTTTATCAGCCGTTCTACCAGCCTTAGTGTTGTCCAAGCCTTCCGAAAAACCATCTGTAATTCTTAAGCAGGACGACATAGTCAGGAACTTATCTTACAACCTTCCAACAACAAATATTGTATTAGATGTACCGGAAAGCTGTGTATCAGTGGCCTCTCAGTTATGGCAAACTGGTGATGTTCCGCCAAGTTCGACGCTACCTACACAATCCGAAATTCAAACAGGTTTGCAGGCCTTGTTGACAAAGAGAGCCAATGACTTGAAAACGTACAATGAGCTTCTGCAAAAACTAGTCCAGCCTGTACTTGAATCGAGTCTGCATTGGAGACACCGACAGATGGCTATGCATTTCATTAGTGTCTTAGTACATCCCGATCACAAGTTACCAACGCCAGTTGTGCGTTGCTTTCTAAATGCTTTACTACATGATTCGATCGATGACAGAAAGCTCGCTTGGATCATGACTATGTCTATTTTGAAGTTATTGAAGAAAAAGCATCCTAAGGTATTATTGAATTTTATCCAGTGTAGACTTACAACTTGACAGATCCAGCAATAAATCGAAACGGTATAGGTACTTAAATCATTATTTGAAATTCCAATAGATCGTTCTGAATATTCCCAATCGAGAAACCATCTTGAAACCTGGGCGTAGACCAGATAACGAGTGGTTGCAGTACAAATCCGAGAAGCTTCCAACTAACGCTAAAGAATGGGACGAGCCTCGTTACGTGCACAAACCCTACGTCGGCTACTACACATGGCCAAAAACTTTGGAGGTCTACGCGCCAACTTCCCAGCAACCAGCCCTGGATAGACAGAATCGACAGCTCGAGGCAGACGAACGAGAAATCGACGAATTTTTCAGCGACGAGCAGAACATCGACAAGCTCCTCAAGTTCCTGACTCTGGAGGAAAAGAAGGGTAAGGATCGGTTCAGCAGCTGCAGGTATCTGCTATTCAAGGGTCTGTTTCGTAACCACGGCGATGCACACCTGGCACATTTTCTGCCGCGGCTGTTCACCATGGTCCACGACAAGCAGGAGAGCGTACAGCGTTGCGCTGCAGAAATCATTTGCGGGCTTATACGCGGCTCCAAACACTGGTCTTTCCAGATGACTCAAAAAATGTGGCAAGGTCTTCTACCAATCATCAAGCTGGTGTTGGCCAATCTGACGGAAGAAACTCTCGGTGACTGGGCCATCTGCTTTAGCTTGATCCACAGCAACCGAGACCCGAGTAGGCTACACTGGCTGATCGAATGTTTGGCAGAGGAGAGTCAGCTGGCTAAGTCTGAATCGTCGTCTGTGGAATGCGGAAGGTTGTTGATCCTCCAGAGAGCGTTGACGCCTCAGGCCTGGCGTCTCAGTGAGCTACTGAACAGATTGATACCCCGGTTCCAGGCCCGTCTTTTGGAAAATCCCTTCGAGAACGTCAGAGACAGGCTGGCGTCGATACTAGTCATGATTTTCAATACGAATCTAAAATTCCAAGAAAACGGAGCAACTGGTGAGAAATTATTAATTCTTATGCTTTATGATACCTTGTCTATATCAAACTATCAAAAGTTTAAAAAATATAATTATGATTTCAGGATATCCAGAGTTGGAAGACTTTGTTAATAAAGTCCTTCCACGCTTGGAGCTCCTTCTAAAATCTGAAGATCGAAAATCGCCAAGTAGCATCGAAGCAACTCGTCTCTTAAATACAGTCTGTCGTTGGATAATCGAGAGCGTGGCGATCTCCCACTTTGGGTCAGTTTCAAGTTTCTACAAGCTCTACCCGATCGTCAGCCATTTGGAGAACGACGAGACTGATGAGGAGCTCGCCAAGACCTGCACCACAACTCTGGCGGTGCTTGCGCAATCTGCTACTCTTCCGAAGCACATCCCCGTAGCACTGAATGCTGTAGAGCAGATGTCATCAAGTTCGTCCTGGTCGGTTCGCGCCGGTAGCCTTCAGTTTCTTCAAGTCTTCCTGTTTCACAATATGAGTGTCTTGTTGAGCAAAAAGAACTGGATTGAAGGTGTGCAGACACTTGTCGTGCGTTTGCTACAGGACGAGCGCGTCGAGGTCAGGGAACGAGCGGCGCAAGTGTTCAACGGCATGCTGCACTGTACTCTTGTGGACGACGAGCAGGCTTTGTTGGCAAGATACTTCATTTTAACTTTAAAATATTAGAATATTTTTATAACTTATACAAGTTTCTAAAGAATTTAATGCAAGACTAGTAATACGTCGTATAAAAAATTGGTATAATCTTATGTGCAGGAGGAGTTTAAGCGGTTGGCGAAAACTAAATTGCGGAATAAGAAAAACAAATCAACCAATGTTGACATAAGCAATGCCACCCGATTGCGTCACGCGGGTGTACTCGGTATGTGTGCCTTTATTCAAGCTCACCCCTATGACATTCCCAAGGACATTCCACCTATTTTTGAACACTTGAATTTGCATCTCAACGACCCTGAACCGATTCCTGTAAGTTGAACTTCTCACTATTTTGAAGTAACTTAGACTTAATTTTCTTTCAAGCTCCTTTGAATTACAAATCTATACACATCTGCTTGCTTTTTCAGACGACTATACGCAAAACTTTAAGCGATTTCAAACGCACCCACTGCGACGGTTGGACCGGTCTTCAAGGGTTGGCGCAAGATCTGACTGAGGAACAATTTGCACTGCTTCAAGACTTAACAGTGCCACCGTCGTATTATGCGTAATTTTATATTATAACGGGTAGGTTAGATGAGTTTCTATATTACTTAATTTAAGGTGCTAAATGTTAGAAATGTGATAAATTAAAAATTATATGCGAAATATTTTTGATATAATTCGTGCTGTCGAGTAATGAGATAATTTATCTACATGTTGAAATCATCTTTTAAATTGATACAAATTTTATAATTGAATTGATATGTTTCATTAGAAATAAAATGTATAGAAATTGAGAATCATAATTTGATCACTCTGTTTATTTACTACAAAAGAAAATAAGATTTTGATTTGTTATACTTTGGGCAATTAATTTTAATTAATATATAGTTTTGTTCTTTTGTTTTATAACGATAAACGGTTTGTTATTTTATTTACATATTTATTCGTCTGTAAATATAAAACTTCTTTCTTAAGTATGTGTAATAAAAAAATATATAAATTTGAGTCGATTCTATTAGATACATAATACAATATCTATATTAAACTATACCATATAAATATTTGTCTTAAGTTATATAAAATATTGATAAAAAAAATCAAAGCGAAATTAAAAACTATACATAGATTTTATAAGCTTATTTACCACTTCTTACGTTTCTATGCCTATAGCACATATTAGCAAAGTGGCCTATTCTATGACAGTTACTGCACCTTTTATCATTGGCAGTACATTTCTGTCTGCTATTTATGTGACTTTCTCCACAAAACATACAAGACTGAATAATTTCTCTGAAGCATTTCCATGAAAAATGGTTCATTTGTTTGCATCTAGAACATTTTTTACCAAATGCTGGGCATTTACTTTGCGCATGACTTGATCCACAGTTGGGACAGTCAGTAAGATAAATCTTTGAACAACATCTGGCATAATGATTGAGCTCTCCACAGTTGTAACATTTTTGACCTGCTGCATAGCACTTCATTGGCTCATGATGTATACCACAATATGAACAACTTGTTTTTGGTAAGCACTGGGATGTATTTCTTCCATTCTGAAGGCGTAATAAATATTGCTGCATCTCCACTGGTTTTTCGCATTCATTCCATAAAAATATGAGTTCATGCAGAGCCAAAGTTTCATAATTTTTAATACCTGGCATAAGCATTCTATTTTTTATTTGGTTAAAAATATTGTTACACTTAAAATCTTGAAGAATCTTTTCCTTGACGACTTTTTCTATATTGTTATTATTGCCAGCTTGTTCAGCCACACACTGAAAGTGAAAACATAAATAGTGAGTTTGCGTATCGAGTATATGTTTAGTAGAACTTTATCATTTAATGATTTAACGGTAAATTAACCAACCTTTAATAAAAGAATATACTCTTCAAGGCTTTGACAGTTTACTTTAGTTACTCCAGTAAACATAAAATACACATCAAATTTAAATAGCAATGTCTTAAGGTTTGTTTCACTTTTTGATTCTTGAAAGTATAAATAATCATTTGAGATTTCTTCTCCAAGGAAACCCATGTATTTAAAAAATTTGCTGGTCTGCTTGTAAGGAGGTATGTATTTATGCTCCATAAATGCCAAAAAGCATTTTCTCCACTCCAGCCACTCATATCTTGTAAGCGAAGAAAGTGTCCAAGGCACTTTTACGTTTGGGCTACTCGTCATGCAACCTATTAATTTAATAAAAATTATGAATTTTCAACTAAAAAATCCAGATTTTCAATTATTAATCTATAAAAAAAAATTCGTTTCTTAATATGTCTATAACTGCAATACGATATGTATCACGTTTTTCAAAGTATCGAAAAAAATTAAAAGTATATAATTAAGAAACAAATATTGATTACATGGGCAAAAAACACAAAATAAGAAACTTACCCATTTTGCTGAAATAAAGAGCGCCGAATTTTCCCTCTCGTGTCAAACTTAAAGCACGGACCCCAGAAAATCAGACTTTCTCCGTCAAATAAAGAAACGATACTGGCTTTTGTCCTGCACTGCTCCGAGTCTGAACTACGTAGCCGCGTCTCGACTTTATCGAGTCTAAGAAAGAGAATAAAGTGTGGGGAGAGGGAGAAGAAATTTGAGAACCGCACGTAGTCCCGCCGCGCGTCTTCTCCCCTTGGCTCTCTGAAATGTCAACAAATGCTAGGGCCGGCGACTGTATAGTCTCCTACTGCGCCATCTGATTCATCGAACTTTATCGCCATTCAAAGGTTTAAGGTATTTCAAATGCAATAAGAATACGGTAACAAAAATTGTGTATATAAAAGTGGGAATTATAAATGAAAATTATTCGGTGACGCGTTCGAAGCAGGTATGCAATATATCTATGGATATATTTCAATCCGAGCACATACGCGAGTATGCAAATGATGATGCATTTGAAAAAAGTGTTGAAAAAGTAAATTTTCTTGAGTTTTACATCAACACCTACGCCGTACAAATTTGATCGAAAATTCAAAAAATTAAAACAGCTGCAGCCTTATATAGCACCGAAAAACAAAATTTCCCTAGACGCATGTCAGAAAAGTAGTTCGTAAAACAACCCCAGACCGGCGGTGGCGGGCGGACTACAACAATGGCGCAATTACCGAATCGCCGAGAATCCAAGATAGATATATACTTAAGAGCGTGTACATCAGATACCAAGTATCATACAGTCTACGCAAGGAAAAGGAAGACTACGTAAGAAAGAACAGAGTACAACGGCTCTCTAGACATATTATTAATAAGTACGCTCAAACGCTACTGTACGCTGTATGTACGTACCGCGAGTTTGCTTCCGAAAGTTCGCGCTCAGTGTGTTTGGAGCCGCTGCGAACGCGCGTTTCATATATCGCGCAATATATAGGGGTTAGCAGCGAGTGAGTACACACGTACAGTAGTGTACAGTCAGCATAGAAGCAGTATAGCGAGCAACGACTCGGAGACTCGGAGGAGGTGCGCGCGAGAGCTATAAGAGCCGCCAGTGAGAGTCATGTCCTCGCCGTGCAAGAAGGTGAAGAAGCTCGAGGAGTCGAGCGACGGTGACGGTGCCGTCGACGGCCGGGACTACGACGTCGAGATCCAGAAGGCCCTCGAGGAGATCGACGGCTGCCAGAACCAGATAGACGGTCTCAACGAGAAGGCCAGCGACGAGATACTCGAGGTCGAGAAGAAGTACAACAAGCTGCGCAAGCCCTACTTCCAGAAGCGCAACGACATCATCAAGAGGATACCCAACTTTTGGGTGACGGCCGTATCCTTTCAATATCTACTTTCTCAGGGGGGAAATTCGTGACCGGCGTTCCAAGCCGGTATACCTTGCTCTCACTCTCTCTCTCTCTCTCTCTCGCTCTCTTTCGGCGGGCCGACGCCATCTTTGTCAACCGGACGACAGCCGCAGGTTATTTTCTCATCTCCGTGGCGTTGTCTTTCCGTCATCTGTGTGAAAAGCCTCAGCTGTCCTGTCCTGCAGCTGCTACATTAGCCAGCTTCGCGATGCCTTCCCGGCAGCAGCTGATGGCCGCGCTTTCCCCGCGGCGCGCTTGCTCCGAAACGCGTACCACTACCGCCGCTGCCGTTTCGGAGCGAGCGCCGGGATCAAGCGCATTTCTTTGCGCGTTTTACCGTTCTTTAATTGCCATGAGTAATATTGCGCTGATTACTGCCCTGTGGAGATAGGCTGATCGCTTTTGCGCGACATGTTCGTTTTGGAGAGCTTTGGAAAAAAAAAAGTGGCCTTGAAAGAGACTTATAGTTATATCGGTACAGACACTTTCAAAAAGCTACCTATAGCTGCTGTAGTTTATAATTGCGTGCGTAACGAGTTGTTTGTAGTTTACTGGCATTAGTTTTTTTTAAGCTATCATCGCTGTCGAATGGCAAGCTGGTCTGACCGGCTCGTGAAGAAGTTGCAGGAAAACGGTTGATATAACCTAGAAATTATTAACCTTGTACTCCCCTTCATAATAGTTGGTTAATGACTAGTTTTTCGGTTACTCTGTATTAAAGACTTTACTTCAAATTTATAATATCATTAATGAAACCTTTAAGTTTCCTTAACTAGTAGCACAGTTTGTCAACAACAAAAAAATAGCTGATATTCTGGAGGAAGAGGAGGAAGATGCCTTGCGCTATCTCAATAAACTGGAAGTAGAAGAGTTTGAGGATATCAAATCTGGCTACAGAATCAAATTTTATTTTGATGAAAATCCATACTTTGAGAATGATGTGCTCGTCAAGGAATTTCACCTTGGTTCGTCTGGTGAGCAGACCTCAAGCAGTGGCTTGAGGTCGCACTATTTTATATTCTGATTTTACTCTAGTACAGAAAATCTTATGCTACACTGTAATTGACAGGTGACCCAGCATCCCAAAGCACCAATATTGTCTGGAAGGATGGTGCTGATTTATCGAAACAAGGAAAGGCAAAGGCTGCCATGAAAGGCAGGAAAAGGCCTTTGGGACATCGATCTTTCTTTGATTGGTTTACGGATCATGGAGATCCAAGCTCAGATGAAATTGCTGAACTAATTAAAGATGATCTCTGGCCAAATCCTCTACAGGTATTAATACTTTTACTAAATTCTCAATTCATATTGTACATAATACTTCAATTTGATTTATCATGTGATAATTGTATTTTCTTCCAGTATTACTTGGCACCAGATATGGAAATTGAAAATGGTATTGAAGGTGATGGTGATGAAGTAGATAGTGAAGAGGAAGAAGAAGAGGATGAAGATGGTGCCGATGAGGATGGAGATGAAGTAGGCGATGGTGAAGAAGGTGATGACAGTGTAGAAATTATGGAAGATGCAGGGGAAGAAGAAGAAGATGATGAAGATGCTGCTAATGAAAATGATGGTGTGCATGACGAAGAAGATTTTTTGGTTGAAGAAGAAGGTGAACGAGAGGGTGAAACTTTGGGTGAGCCTTACTTCAATACTTAAATATACTTAATTGTAGTAGATGTATCAGTCTAGTGTCATTGATGAACAATTTATTTTTTCAGATGGCGAAGAACCTGAATAAGAAATTTCTTTTGATAATTTTATCGATTGGCGTGGAAACATAAAAGGACAATCGTTGAACAGAAATTTCTTAATTGAAACTCAAAGTTGTGAAAATTGCCTGGAGCTTCCATCACTGTATTAACGATTAATGTTAGTTTAGTTATAAGTGCTCATAGCTTTCAGGCAGACGCAATTTATGAGTATCAAATCCATCAGCTGTTGATTACCCTAAAAAAAATTTTGATCGTCACGATAGGCAGCGCCTCTTCACAAGATGCAACGCTGGTCGGTTAAAGAAAAACTAAACTAACGAAAATTCTTACATTAATTTTTAACATTAAGATAGGTTTAAGAGCGCCCGAGCTTCCAAGAAGAAGTTCTACATTGTCGTTTTTTGTATTCCTTTATTTGTAAGTCGATATTGTAAATAGTGACAACGCACGAATTGACGTTTCTGTCAAGATCCTTAGCCCCTCTTGAATCCCGCATCACTTGAAAGATTTTTCTACACCTTATCAATTTCTCCTCGAAAGAAATTCTACAATCCCAACCACTAAATATACGTTTTATCTTGCTATTTTTTAATCGACTAGAGGCCTCTTACATTCTTTCCTGTTTGCAACTGGTCTTTGTAAAATTGATTTTTATATTGACAAAAAGTCAGAATAATAAATTATTCACTTAAAAGTGGTCCTAAGTCGCTTAGTAAATTATTTTGCGGCTCCGAAGTCGCGATTTTATATTTTAAAACTCGAATGGTCGATGCTTTTTAAAACGCGTTTTAAAAAATGTAAGAAAACTGTCATTTTCACAAATAAATTGTCATTTTCAAATTTATTTTTTATTTGATTTCCTATCACCCCTTCTTATTTAACTATTACTGAATTAACAATAGCCTGATAATTAATACAACTTTTATTAAAAATGCTTAAAAGTCGTAAAATATATGGAAATTGAAAGGAAGTTATGTATGTAATGTAAAAACACTTTTTAAGCATTTTTATACAGTAGATGTAAGTAATTTATCTCAACGTAAATACAGAACAAAAAATTTAATTGCAGAATGTAAATATATATGTGGATTTTTGTTAGAAGTAATTGCCTAATATATATCTTTAAAACAAAACTAAAGTACAAAGCCAATTTACTTATAATAGAATAAAATGATTTTCATTCATCATCTAGTATGAAAATCAATAAGCCATATATGTTAATCACAAAAGTCAATAATATTCTATTAAAAGCATAGAACTGAACATGATATATTTTGCCATGTTTTTTGCTAATTCAAAAGTTATATCCTTTGTACGTATGTACGAATGTATGGACTTATTTACATTTCATTCCAGATAAAGTTTATGGAATATATAACGGCATACAAATGTTAAAAAGAACAAACAATTAATTCAAAAAATTGTACATGTGATATTTTGAATGTCTTATGTATTTATTTTTTATCATACACAAATAAAGAAAATTGTAGCTGTGGAACTGCAGAAAAGTAATTCAGTTATGTGTAATAAAGGTTTTAAGAAAATATAAATATGTTATTTTATTAGTTCTCAAAAAAGATGATGACAATCGTAGTTTATAAGCAATATATAATTGTTTAAATTTACTCAAGTTTACCTGAAATACTTTGATTTATTCAGTTTTATAAGTTCAGAGATAGATGCAAGAATATAATGAAAATAGTTGTCAAGGATTTATAAATGCTAAGATGGGTACAAGAAAATAATGAAAATATTTGTCAAGGGTTTTTATTAAAATAAAGAATTATTATGTACATTTCGTAAAAAAATTAAAAGAGAGGTAAGGCAACGCAGCAAGATAATCGAAGGCTCAAAATGCTTTATGATTCTCTATAAGCTTTTTAGTCCTTGCATACTTTTTTATCACACGCCTTTACATAAATAGTGACTAATTTTGTTCCCGTTCAATACTTTACAAGCTCGATTTTTCCATGACAGGATTGTTTGACAACCGGCGTACTCATTATTATTATTAAATATTATCACACGAAGGTTTTTTCTTTCGTACGCAAATGTTGCCGTCTTATAATACTCGAGTGTCAACAGTAAGTAATTACATAATCGTCAGTTTCTTGTTTCTTTGTCTTTTTTTGGCGAGAGACTAAAAAACGTATTTTTTTTTTTCATTAAATAAAATGTTGCATTTAAAAGCTTTTTTTGGTCACCTATAAATCTTATTATCGTTATGATCACATAAAACACAAGAAACTATCTCCCTGTTGGCATCGATCAAGATATTTAACGCTTATCCTTAAATATAAAAGAGCTTTGTCATAAGTTGCTATAAATCGACAGAGTAATGAAGCGCCCAGTCGTAACGAACAAACATTTATTCTCAAGTTTTAACGTTCCCTATAAAACGTACAAATAACATTAGACCCTTCACGGCGGTATTGTACAAAAAGAGAAAAGCGAGACTACTGTAGTCAATGAAACAAAATTACAAAAACAAAAAAAAAAAAAAAAAAAAAAAATATGTAGTGAGTGGAAAAAGTGGGATTCGTTTTGCGATGTAAAGGGCCAATGAAGCAACGATCCGATACAATATCTCTTTCGCTCTGAAATTGACCATTCATAAACACTTAACTAATCAAGTTTGTTCGAAAAACAGGCATTTGAACAAGCTTAATAAAAAAAAAAACAATCACAGTTTAGAGATGAATGTAATTCGGGTTCGCATGCACGTCAAGATCTCTGTCGAGTCTCAGTGCTCGTGCGGCTTCTTCTTCTTGTGTCTTGGCCAATTCCATCAAAGCAAGCGCGCCCAACCACTTCTGATTGTCTTCAGGCAAAGGCAGATGGAGCGGGCTCTCTTCTTGCTTCACGACGATTACTTTGACATCGGTGTTGCCAATTTCGCTTGGACACGACTTTGGCGGCGTTTGATTTCTTCCAGCAAGCATCAAGACAGTGGGCCTCATTTCATTTTCAATGTGGAGAGTCCTGTTTGTTTCTTTTTCTTCGGCGTCCAGCTTCGGGTTCAAAAGTTCAGAATCAACATGTTGCGGGCTCAAAAGTTGAGAATCAACGTGCTGCGGGCTCAAAAGTTGAGAATCAACATGCTGCGGGCTCAAAAGTTGAGAATCAACATGCTGCGGACTCAAAAGTTGAGAATCAATATGCTCTGTATGTTCGGGCGTCATTGGCGCGTACTCATCTTCCTGGCTATTAATGGTTGTTTGTAGACTGGGTAACTGTGACTCGGAAAGACACCACTGTGACGAAGTATGTAATTCTTCTGAGATTCGTTGACAAGTGTTCGTGGGATGAACGTCCCATCTGAGTGGTCTCGCTAATTGTTGCTCTAGGCACGCTTCTCTGAGCCAGCGTTTTTTCGGCTGCAATCTATCGAGTGGCCTTCTGAGTGGAGTGACCGGCAGCTTTGTTCCCATCGCTTCCTCGTCTTCGGAATTTTGAAGCATCGCGCACGTCTCGGATGGATCTTCGTCTTGACTCTCATCCTGGCTATCCTGACTCTCACTGCTATACATACGACTTTGACTCTGTGGAGCCCTGTCGAGATTCTCTTGCTCCACAACAGCATCCATAATAAGGCCTTTCCTTGATTTGATCCTCTTGTGAGTTTCACTGTTGCTTTTCCATTGTTTTTTCTTTCTGTCACTCTTGCTAGTGGGTGTTTTGTCTTCTCGTTCTCTGGCCAACTTATAACGCTCCAACCATCTAGTAACATCATGTGGAAGCTCTGTGTTTCCGGAAACTGGCTTTAGAACAAAATCATCTGAACGTGTCAGTGTTGCATATGGATGGTCTGGACAGTGTCTGTTTGCATGTGTGAATCTCATCTCACAACCAGGTTCTGTACAAAGAAATGGCTTTTCTCCTGTGTGTAGCCTTTGATGGGTCTTCAGTTGTCCAGATTGGGTAAAAGCTTTCGTGCATCCTGGGTAATCACATGGATAAGGTCTTTCACCTGCAAATAAAAATAAATATTAGTTAAATGATAATTCTACTTGTTATTAAAATTAAACTCATCAAAGGAATTTTCTGCTAAAAATGATGTTTAGATAACCCTCTGAGAGTGTTGCGTGGATAAACAAAAACTATTGAATTTTTCATTATTAAATTCTTTAGATAATTCTTCTCTCATAGTGTAATATAAAACAAAGTATAATGACTCCATAAGTTTTTCAAAATACTTTCTATTATTTATTAATGAACCTCACTACTGATTAATCGGTTATTCAAATCATCGGACAGTGCGTATTGCGCGTATAAACAACGTTGTCAAGAAAAATGAGAAGTAGAAAGTAAACAAAAAATCTTCCCAAGACGACAGCCGAGAAATTCCCGGAAAATTAAATAACTCTCCAGACAGAATATAGTAGCGCCCGACCGCGTGGTCCGCGCGTGCATGCTTTCCTCTTTTGTCATCTCAAGAAAATACCTATACAAACGCTGGAAAATGTATACGCACACCTTATGCCTAACAAAGAAGTAGTCGCTTTCCACCCCCTCCTTATTATCCCATAAAAGAAAATACCAGCATCACATCGCGCTCGTCGTTTTTCTTTCTTCGACGAACGCGTTGGGAAAAGCGAGCAGACGGAAAAATCAAAACAAAAACAAAGCAGACGCTACAGTTGCAGCGGCCAAGCATTTCGAGGAAGAAAAGGACAGGCGGTGTCGTCCGAGAGAGGAGAAGGGAAAGACGAGCGTGCTCTGCATCTTTGTGAACGGAAGACCCTTGCATCAGACCACGCGGCGCGTAGGTATACCATAGAAAATACTACACTACGACGCACGCAGGTTTTTACTTATATACGCTGGTATCGAATTCACGAGCGAGTTATATACGAAAATGTGCGCTGCGATGCAACTTACCCTCATCTGGTTTCATAATATTTTGAGAGAGCGACATGCGATATTTTTTTGCGCGACTTTATAATATGGGACACGAACTAACTATGTTTCTCCTTTAAAAATGAGCGACGGCAACAATAACCCGACAGATGCATTTTATTTTCTCGCGAAAATTACAAAAGCCGCTCGTCTGCTAGACTTTACAAACAAGTCGCTGGGAACAACGTACGCTCGACCGGAAGCGCAACACGTGAGTAACATAGGCAAGCGATGACGACGTCGAGAAACGCTCCGAAAAAAATCCATAAAAACACGCTCGAAAAATCGCAGGTATACAAAGTATATGACCGAAACAAAAGCTTGTCCGATACCAGCTGAACCCTCTGCGCAGAGAGAAAGAGAGAGAGAGGAGGGGGGAAGAAAAGAATCTCGAAATCGGTCTCTTTCACCGCGTGCGTTCGATTAAAGAGCGACGAGCAACAGGGGTTTTTTCACAGGTCACGAGCGAAAGAAAGAGACAAAGCTATAGTCGCATAGTGGAGCACACTTATTGTACACGCGAGTAGAGTATAGTATAGTGGTATAGTATATAGACATAGTAGGGGCGCAAAACGGACATGTTGGAATTTCCGCGAGCGCGCGAGCGTCACAGAGCCCTCCCCTCCGCGTGCGCGAATAAGTAGCTCCGTCTCTTTCTCTTTCTCTGATACCGAACGCCACCGTGAGCGCGGGAGACGCGCGTCCCTCGTGCGCCTCGCGCTTCCGCGCAATCTCTGCCACCTTTTGCCCTGTATTGTATTGTATAGGTATATGGGAGAGTGCGTGGCTCGCCTTGGTTTCGGACCAGAAACAACTCCGAAACGTGTGGCGCACAAGTATAGCATATCCATAGGAGAATATATATAGAAAGAGGGAGAGAGAGAGAGAGGCCAAAGACGCTGCGCGAAAGGAGCGCGGGAGACGCGCGAATCGGCCGTTAAAAAGGAGAGAGTATAATATATAGGCTACCGCGGAGCGCGCGCGAGCGTATGGTCGCGCATGCAAGTGGGACGGCGGTTTTTCGAACGAGGTGAGCGATGAAGCGCGCGCGCGAGAGAGAGAGCGAGGGATAATAGGTTATGTTTCCTCGCGCGTGCGGCGGGTTGGCTCGCGATAGTTGAATGAAAATCTGGCCGTAGCCAACTCACCTGTATGAGTTCTCAGATGGGCCTGCAGGCTCTTCTCCCGCGGGAAGACCCGATGGCAGTAGGTACACTTGATGCTCGAAGGCGAAGTGCTACCCTGCTTCATGAGGTTGTTTAGGGCATCGGCGCGGGGTCTGCCGCGCCTGTGCGACTCGCGCCGATCGCGGTGATGATGATGATCCTGGTGGCCTCTGTGCTGCTGTTCCTGCTGAATCCGCGCGTTATCCGAACCGGGTCCGCCGCTACCGCCGTGGGACTCCGGCGAGGAACACGAGCTGGCCGGGCTGAGGTTGACGTTGCGCGCCAGCTCGGCCCAGTTCCACGGGTAGAGAGTGTTGTCGTTGCCGACGGTCTTGGTCACCGTCGCTGCTTCTTCGCCGTTGTTGCGCTTCGGCGTGTGCAGCTCCATGCTGCAAGCCATCGCGTTACACGTAGCTTTCTTGCTCCTTTGTTTCCGGGCTCGCTGGATGCTGCTCTTAGCCGATGCTGCTGGTCTTCACTCGTTTCGCACACACATCCGCTGGCACGTTTCACACACCACGGGGTTTCTCTCCTGTGACTCGTAACTCTCGATTGTGATGATCGTCAAATATATATAAATCCAGTGCAGAGGCGTGCACTCTTTTGCACAACTCGCCGCGTGCGACTGATTAACCGCCAAAAGTGCGCTTCGCCCGCACGGCCGGGCAGCTGCGCAAGCGCGCGTGGTGGGGATGCAGCCGAGTGCTCGGATTGGCTGATCACGCCTGGGTCGAATACGAGCGCCGCTCGTTGCTTTTACCTTTCTTATAAATATATACATACCTACCCGGCTACCCTACTCTGTTATATACATATATATGCGGGGTTGTGAGACTCACGGGCGCGCATCGTATAGTAAACGTTGTATACGCATACCTGTATACAATGTATATATGTATACACGCACACAGTATAGTGAGAGGGATTGGATATGGGGTGATGAAATGACGCACCGCTTATAGGTATATATATACTCGAGCCGAGATTATCGAGGCCGCACTCTGATGCGGCGGCAGGTAGACGGGACGAGAGAGATTCGGTCACTCCGGCTATTTAACTGGCCGATATACCTACCTACGAATACTGGGGCCTTTAACTATTAAAAATCAATTTGGATCTCGTTGTCACGTGGTTATACACAGGTGCGCCGCAGAAGCTCTTCTCGAGATTTATAAGTAGGGGTGTAATAATTGTCGATCTTGCAGTTGCACTCGAGGATTATCTTAGGATTATAAATCGGTATTTCGGAGAATTTTAAATGCCCTAAACGAGAGGAGAGTCGGGAGAGCAGACTTTCTCTTTAATTGTCCTTTTACCGCGCGCTATATTACTATATATATTTATACAGCAGCGGAAAAGCTGTATACAGCTTTTCGCAAACTCTGCGATTGGATATTGCGATGCTTATTTTGCAATAATAAAATTGCAACAATTGCGGAATTGTAACAACTCAAGAAATTACTTTGTTTTATTTTTATATGAAAAATAAAAAACTTATAAGATAATAAGTATATATGCAGTATTATCAGCAGGCAGACGTATTTACTTATTTTTTATCTATTTTATTGAATAAACGAAAAATGTAACTAACGAGAATCATCGTTTCCAATTTAAATACGGATTACAAGTTCATGATTTCCGATAATTATTTAATAAATAATAATTAATTAATTTTGATAGATAAGCCAACATCTACAGGTTCGCGTTCCTTAGTCTAACATTTTAGAACCTCTGCGCACGTCCAGCGCGCAGGTTGGCGCAGATTTTAAATTCTGATAAACGACGCGCCATAGCACTGGATCATATGACTGGAGCATTCTACAAAAGCCGATTATTTCCAGTTAAATATAAATTATTAAACAAATTAGTGATTATTTGGTGGAACAAAATAATCGCGATGATCGTCGTGCTCTATAGATTCTGGTACCAAAATTCCCAATACACTTATAATCAAGATTATATATAAATTGAAAGACGCTATTATCATTACAAATTTTAACCTTTATACAGATGCATCAAAATCCTTAATCGTAAATCATTATATTGGCTTTGCAGTTTTCTCCTTCGATTGAGACAAAGATCTCATAATTTATGTAGAACATTCATTTATAACATTTTTTTTATTGAAGCTTTTTGATTGATATACGTTACGTGCTGTGTTAAACAATGGCATGCCTTGAATTTGGATAGCCGAAAAAAACAATGTACCGAGATTGATTATAATAGGATCACTATTTTTCCACTGGTCTGCATGTCCTGTAGAACAAGAACAAAGTTGTTCCAGAGACGTAGTAGACATTTTTTAAAAATTTTTGAACGTTTTAACTGAATTTTTTTATAAATTTCCTGATAAATTATAAACATGTCCTGGAGCCAAAATAATTCACAATACATTTGTATTTACAAATTCTGATTAATTATATCAACGTTATTATATATTTTTAAAAAATTAGCAACATCAAATCTGGTACGAAATTTAATTTGCGTTAAATCAAAATTAGCGTATGATTAAAATTACATTACACAAAAATATGCAAATCATAGATAGCGTATAGAAATTAATATTCACACAAAAATCATTAAGTTCATTAAGATTAGTTCTAGTCATTCTGATAAACATTTTAGGCATTTGCGGCGCAAGTTCTAGCGGTCCTGGAGACTTCAAGAGATTCGTTAAACACCCAGGAGTCGACTTGCTGGGCGCAGACATTGGCATCACCGGCGTTGCTGGCTTGACTGACGCACGTGTTAACTCTGCTGTAACCTGTCGAGCTAGCATTCCTCAGCGCCAGACGAGCGTTTTCGTAGCACTGCTTAGCCGCTGGGGTGCTACCATTCTGTGAATTACATTCGTCCTCAGGTTTTATTAAACATTTTGTGATTATTTTTATTATATGTGATCCCGAGTGGAAAAATTCACTGGCACTTATTCACATGTACTTATTAATTATACTGAATTGTATGTCTTACCGGGATGCTAGACAAAGTGTCGTTGATTATGGAGTTGATGTGTTGGTAGTGGCTAATTTTGACATCGTTTCTCCAGTCAGCTGATGCATTCTATGGAAAAAATAAGGTAAAAGGTAGAATTGTTAATTGCTTTGGCAAAATTGTGTCTTATCAAGATAATGATATTTTTTCACTATAAACTGGCCAGTTATGGTGAAATAACACTGTAACTAGCGAGTTTCTGATGAAAATTTTACGGAGGGATATAAGTGTCGATACATTTTACAGTTTCCTCTGTTAAAAAAATTCAAACAACTAATTACTATGAGGTGCCTTCTCGAAAAAGTCACCTCAGTGCCGTTTTATGAGCATGAAAAACGCGCAGAAATTAATAGATACAATGCATTACAAAAAGTATGGTGTGCACTGTGCAGTGCCAACTACCAAGGTACCAAGAGATAAGCTAAGCGGGCTTTTGGACCTGCAAACTTCGTTAAAATAATGATAATTTATTTACGCAAGTTTAAAGAAAATGCATAAGAATTTTAAAAATTCGAATATCATACATGTGAATTATAATGGAACGTAGTACTTACCTGAACAATGCAGCAGACGAGGAGGACAACGAGAGCGCAGACTTTCATAATTATAAAATTTGTGTATGTTTCAACTTCTCGATCGAAACTGATAAAGCTGAAGGAAGAAGACCCGTATTTAAAGAGTTTTGCTCGCCGATGCGCCAATCCTTCACTAGATTACGGAAAAAGATAAACGCAAAGACAGGGATTCCCCTTCTTTCGCGGGGAATTATATATGTTGCCCCGCATTTCTGCAAATGTAAATTCTCTTATCTCCAGAGGAATTATTAGCTTTGCACGAATGACATCGTTGACTCACATATTAAGTACGCTATTTTTATATATTCATGTAGTCACTATTTGTTTTAACTTTTGGAACGTATGTGGCAGTTTTTATTCATATTTTAAGTAATACGTTATAATGTTTTCTACGCATTTGTATAAAGACTATAGATTGATAGAAGCATCATTTAATGCCGAGAATTACATTTTGAAGCCGTTTACAGTAATTTTATTAATATATTATGAATGCTATTATATAAATAAAATACTGAATGACCCTTTATCGTCGCCTTATGTTTTATCTTCTATATGGAAAAATTTTACGCTTATATTGAAGGTGAATAAATCGAAATGCCGAGGACCGATTTACTATATATTATATCTTCTTTCTAAAGATATCCTTTACTCTTCGTCGCAATTTTAATACTCCCCGACCTCCCTAATCGAGGGATGGTTCATAACAAATTATTGTTTTTAGTATAAAATATATTTCTAGAATTTTAATTTAAGTATTCATTTTTCATATATCTTTTATTATTATTCATTTCTCTTTACTTTAATGAAATCAATTAAATGTCTATACATAGAACTTAAGTCAATAACCTCTGTAATATTTAAATATGAACTGCTCTTGTGCAGCGCAGACATCTTGTGGAAACATCCAATACTTCCTAGTTGAGCTAAAGAAAAATCAATATATGAATATGTACTCGGATGGTAACTGACGGGGTGGTTTAAAAAATTCCGCAAAAGCGAAAAATTAATATACATCATCGCACAAACATCATTTTTATGTCAGAAAAATATAATTGTAAGAACTTGATTGTACTTTCTCTGTCGAAGTGACATGCTAAATCTGCAGTTAAAATTACGAGAAATCAAAATTATTATTTTTAATAAATCAACACCACTCTTCTTTTATTGAATTCGATATAAAACTTCAAATTCGTTTATACCCATACTTGACTAGTAATTGTACTTTTAATAAATCTACTATAAAAGTTATTAATTTTTACAAAAAGTTACTACCAAATTCTAAATAAACATTACAAAAAGACAACAGGACCTTTCTAAATACTAAAGTTTGCGCACATAACAATTACCAACTAGCTTCGGGAATAGAAAAGCAGTGCACTGTCAACAAATAAAATTAAACAAACATACGATTCGTATTTCCCGCGCGATCAATACAGCCAACACTCGCGATTGGCAAGCCTGAGCAGAGCGCGCAGCGCGTCGTCTGTCTCTGCGCCGTTCATATACACAGCCCCACATACGCGGATTCGCGACAAGGGCTAGAGAGAAAAACATTCGTATAGAGTCGAAAATTGAGAGTGCGCGCAGGGCCAGCCTATATAGAGCCGCTTGATATCGGCCGAAGAGCGTCGACGCAGCAAAAGCAGCAGTAGCAGGGACGCAGAGACAGAGAGCTATGCCGTCGGGTAGTTTCCGTGTCAGACTCGGCGCCGCTAGTGCGTAAACCGAACAACTCGCGCAGAGTCGTCCGCTGCTACTCGCAGCAGCAGCCACCCGTCCGGTGTGTTCCGAGAGTATAGGAAGAAGGAAAGCGTCCCCCCCGTCTTTTTTTTCTTCATTTTTAGTTGCGTCCTCGCTAGTCGAGTGTGTGTGTTCGTGTGTGTGCCTTGTTCATCTCTTTCCTTTTCCTCGTCTAGCCGCGAGTCTCGTGCGCTGGACTGAGATATAATATAGAGTGAACACTTGCGCGGGAGTAGGGAGTCGGGTTGCGGCGATAAAAAAAAAGACGGAGTGCCCGGAGAGGAGAGGGAGCAGTGTGCCGGCTCCGTATACTCGCGTGCTCTGTGTGCTTATACTGAGTCTGTGCGTGGCGTGAAGTGTCCGGTGCTCCGCTGGAGTTTGGCCGTCTAATATATAGAGAGAACGCGAGAGCAGCAGCAGCAGCCGGCGAGCAGCTTATACTTATAGACAAGCTAGACAGACAGGAAGAAGCCGAAGCCATGGGAAACGTCCACACTTGCGGACCCAACGAGGCGCTCGTCGTGTCAGGTGAGCTGTCTATTCACGGGCCCCGCATCCTCCTTTTTCTAACCTACAATCCTCTTTCCTACAATAATAGCCGAGTTTTAGCCATAAATAGGCGTGTATGTGTGTATTTGCGTGTGCACTTCTGACGTTGGGGAATACCCAAGGCGCGCGCGAGGGAGGAGGCCATGGGGAAAACCCCGCTTGCACGCGCAAAGAGAGAGAAGGCAATAGTATACGGGAGAAACAGCGAGACGCGCGCCTACTTTGACTCATCCCGGGATAAACATCCCCACTCGTGGCTGCAGTCTACAGGGGGGGCAAGAGCGCTCCCGTGCATCCTCTTGGTTAAAAATTCTCCCGACTACCTATATCGGCGAGGATTTTTCCTTTTCGTGAACGCTTTCAACCCCTCGGTATAGAGGGCTGCATTGATTGACAGTACTTCTACTTAGTCCTTCCTGTCTGTGTATACCGTGCAGTTCTGCTCGATGAAAAATTGTGACGCGTTCTCCTGCATTCTTATTACTCAGCTGCTTCTCGCCCGCAGCCAGTGGCTGTCGCATAACACGATTACGGTTTACATCAGAGCAGAGCACTGGAGCTTGGCTTGATTCTATATATATATACACGTATGGCCAGTCTATTGATGATGTGAGTGCGAGTGTGCGTGTATATATGTGCAGGCGCCGAGTATTTCGAGGTTACGATGCGTGCCAGCGACAACGATTCTTTCTCATTCTTTTTTCGCTCGTCGAGCTTCTCAGATAGTAAGAGAGAGACGAGAGGGGCAAGCCAAGATAGCGATATAGGGGAATGAAAGAGAGAGAGAGAGAGAGAGAGAGAGAGAGAGAATGGCTGTCTTGAGCCTCGCTGTGTGTGCTTTTATGCTAGACTCGTGACTTTTTGGAGTAGTTATTGGTGTTGGTGCCTATTTTAATTTTCTTTTTGTTTGATATTTTTCTCTGCCCTAAGGTTCGGGACACAAAATGGTTGATTAACTTTTATATTTCTTTGCTGACAGACTTGAGTTACTGTACTTTTTTTATTTCTAGATTAGCAGATAAGTATCACAAGTGCTACTAATAAAGATTTACACACTCGAGTAATTTCATTCACTTGAGTTCTTGCACCATCTACAGACCATCATGATACAAATCACATTTATTTTGAAACATGTGACATATTCATGACTGCAGCAACTAAATTATTTTTTCAAACTAATAACTCAAATTTAAGACTGTTATACAACTTGTAACAATGCACGGATGTAGAAACAGATTCTATCATGTAGTGTGCTTACACAAGTGTTCTTTTTTTAGTTTTGTTATTTTTATTTTGTCGTTTTATTTTTGTTCTAGGTATTGGAGGCTTTTATGTTGTGCTGTTTTAACAGTTCTTCTTTTTTTGCTTTTGTTACGTGACAGAATCCGAATATAGAGCGTATGAGTTTTATGTACAGAGGGATGCATTTTCTTTTGTGATCAAATTATAAGGAAAACTCAAGAAAATTAGTCAAGCTATACACTTATGCTATTAATGGAAGTATAGTGAAGTGATTATGAGTGCTATATTTTTATATTACTATTGATGTTGCTTACTGTGTTATCTCTGGACTTGATTTTTATTTTAATTGCGCTATATTGGTATATATCATGACTGTTAGCATCAGTATATCGCAATGTAGTATAATGATTTGTAAAATAGAATATACGATATTGGATTATTATTTTGTAGTGTAGTATTTTATTTAACAGTTGTTGAATTATTATTATATTAAAAGTAAACAAAAACTATATATACACACAGCAAGTTATTTTTCTCATATACATAACATAACATTATTGCCTGAACCATTTATATTCCCACGTTACCTGATACATCTCATTAAAATTACTTATACAACACTTAAACTCAATAGACTCCATTATTGACATAGTATACATTCTGAATCGCTTATATTCATACATAAAATGTGTCACATATATAATCTTTAAGTCAAGTTATTGCTCATTGGAAAATTCATTCAAAAATTTGTTTTTATTACGACGTTCATTACACTTGGTATTTACGCAATTATATCATTAAAACAAGCAGTGAAAGTTTTTGCTAATGATAGCTAATAAATGCAAAAAAATATTCAAGCCTCATACAATTGTTAATCAGATCTCAACAATAACGTTACGAACGTTAACTAGTAATTTTTAAACAAACAAAACACTCGAGTATTGACTAAGAATAATCAATACATAACAATGTAGGTCGAAGAAATTTGCACGACCATAATTTCAAAGTCCAACTCGGCCTTCGAAATTTCGTCTCTTATTCGCCGCCGACAATTTAGTCTTTTATCTCTGAAAAAAAAAATACTTGCATAACCATAGATGCAGTCGGGAACCAAATATACATAATATTCTACACTATATTCTCTTCTGGTCGCGCAACCATTCACAGCTTATCTCTCGCTCTTGTGCCACTAAAATTAAAAGGTGATTCCGCGTATAGTCTCGCCTCGACAAGGAAGTCCGAGTTATTATTTTTTCCACTCCAAGAGTCATCGTGGATCAACAACGTACAGATACACATAACTACTAAAAGAGCACTCTAAGTATTCGGGTCAAGTGAGACATTTCGAACGTAATCACGTACACCGTATCAGTCGTGCAACTGCAAGTATTACAAAAGTTTTCAGCTGGAACTCAAAGCATAGATTTAAAAAAGTGTTACCACATCTCGCATAAGTCGTTTAATTATAGACTCCCAGTGTCAAAACTAAGCTACCGGGGAATCCCGCCTTAATAAAATACAAAAAAGTATTTAGTGTTGTTTTAAACATCATTCACGTACGCGTTCGTATAGTCTCCTTTTTATCAATAAACAAACACACTCATCTGGCACACCCGCTTCGCATAATATATACGCCTAAGACGCCTGTGATCTGACTCTGCCTACGCCCTCCCAGCTCTGCTTGATCATATCTGCCGCCTTCTCGCCGATCATGAAGATACCGGCGTTGACGTGACCCACGGGCATCGTCGGCATTACCGAGGCGTCGACCACTCGGAGTGACTCGATACCGTAGACTCTAAGCTGGGGGTCAACGACGGCGTTGGGGTCCGTCGCCGGGCCCATCTTGCAGGTGCCGATCTCGTGGTTCATCATCGATGGTAAATGCCGAATGGCACAGCGCCAGTAGTCATCCGTACCGAAATCGAATCCAACGCAGCCCGGGATCTTGGCGTCGTGCAGTCGGCTACCGTAGGCAGCGAACGGCTCAGTCTTGGACAGCTCGATCGCGTGCTTGACACCCTCGAGGATGATCTCCAGGTCGGCCGGGTGCTCGAAGAAGTTCGGTTCGATGATCGGCGCGTCCAGCGGGTTCTTGGACTTGAGGGTCAGTCGACCAACGCTTCGCGGATTCTGAACGATGGGCCAGATGGACCAGGCATCCTTGTTCTCGATGGGCTTGAACACGGCGTTGTAGAGCTCGTCGGTGATGCTCAGGGCCTTGCGCAAACTGATTCCGCCGTCCGAGTGTAAGGAACCGCTGGCGAAGAGCAGTTCCACGTCCGGTCGGGAATCCGGTGCGTACTTAGTTCGGATGAAAGCCAGGGCCTCGGCGCCACCAGGGATAGTCATGAGGCCCCGATTCTGGAGTGTGTACTCGAGTACCACGCTGGGTCTACTCAGACGACTCTGCAGAAGACTCACGCTCTGGTTCACCATGAAAGTCAAACCCAGGAAGCCAACGTGCTCGTACATGTTGTAGCCGACCTTTGAGTCCTGGATGACGTCGATACCGAGACTCTCCAGGTGATCTCGGGGCCCTATGCCCGAGAGCATCAGGAGCTTAGCGGAATCGATGGTACCGGCGGACAGAATGACCTCCTTGCTCGCGTGGATAACGTACTTCTTGCCGTTCTTTATGTACTGCACGCCGTAGGCCTTCTTGTTTTTCACGAGTACTTTGATGACCTGGGCGTTGGTCAGGATGTGGAGGTTGGGTCGACGCACCCGGAGGTACGCCTTGGCAGCGCTACAACGCTTGCCCTGGTCCATGTTCACCTGGATGTAGGAGAAGCCAATCTGGTCTTTGCCGTTGTAGTCGGTTATCTTGTAGCCTAGCTTCTTACCGGCTTTCAAGAAGGCTGTCGATAGCTCGGTGTGATAGGGCACGTGCTCGACGCAGAGGTAGCCATCGGTGCTGTGGTACGACGAGTTCGTCACGCCTGAAATTCGAAAGAGTTTGCTCGTTATGTTGGCGGAAAAAGTCGATGACCTCATTAGAGGGTTGTTGTATTCGATCGCACGGTATATTGATGCATTTTAAACGACCGTTGACCCTCTACTTATTTAGTAAATTTTTCAGTAATTTAAAATGTAAATATCAACAAGAAATCAGAGTTACGCAATTGGTTCTTCTATAATTTGTAATAACTCCAAGTTGTACAAATATTTACGTTCTCAAATTGACGTATTAAATATAATATGCAAACGAGTTTTAGACTATAGCTATATACGTTTACTTACAAATATACAGTACAATTACGCAGACATGCTAATAATAGTTATGCATTCGTTAGAAGTTAGTGGGGTATCCGTTTAAAACGTACAGTGAGTAAAAAAGATACGGTTATCATTAGCAAGGAATCTTTTAACTGCCCGCAGCTCACTTTTTTTTGTCTCATTGTATTAGAAAGTACGCGCTGTATACGCGTCAATTATTCATTTCTCATCTCGGTTCTCGACAGAAAGTGAAAAGTAATTTTACGACTACGTGACGGATTTCAGCTAGAAAAATGTATGCTCGTCCATATTTTTTGATAGAGCGAAGTTGACTGATACGACTGATTTGTTATTAAAATATTCTCAAAATTTGTGAAGATTTCCCGTGAAAGTTTGTGCTGATTTTTAAAGGATAGATTATGCAAATACAGACGTACTCATTTCGCAGTATTTGGCACGATTGCGATGAATAACTTAATATGCCGAATCGTGATTTCGCATCAGATGTTTTTTTTTTTATAATGCCGGTTAAAATGTACTTTGACGATTCCAATTATGTAGAGGTGATAATAATTTTATCGTTTGAAATGATCAAGAGAGAATCAATCAAAAGTAAAATGATAAGACTGGTGTGACTAATGTTGTCGGCAATTTACAATTAGAACAAAGCTTTCTTTATGGTTTAATATACGCGGCACAGTTTAAAACCTATATATAAGTATTGCGATTCTCTCCGAAGAAAATTTTTCTATACTCATGCGACACGTAGTTAAACTATAAATGAAATTTATTTCTACGTAATCAGCATGAATGGCTCATAAATACAGTCACGAAATATGTACTTTTCGAATTATATAATCAATATCTGCATTCCTCGAGGAATTTAATTTTCTGAAATGAATGACCTGTAAAATAAAACGCTATATTCAATAAGCTATATAACTATAGGTGTATCCAATTACTTTTGATAATCTCTGATGTAATATTGAAGAAACAGTGAAATGACATTTCGTTTGTACGGTACATAGTACTGTCGTAAGAAAGGAATCGTGGCCAATTGCTTTGGCAGTCTGCGCGTCTTCAAAACAATGCTTCGTTTAAAAGATTGCGTCTAATACAGTAGTGCAATCTTATCTTGAGTTACGACAACGGCAAATTCAGTTCTCTTCCTTTTAGTTCTTGACATGCAATATTAATTGTTATATAATTGAAAAATAATCGATCGATTTCATAAATTATCTCCATTGACAAATAGAATAAAATATTTGAATTGCAGTATACTCGCTGTTCATTTTTCTAACATAATTCGTAAAACTATACCTAAATTACTGTAATATATAGTGTTTTATACAAATGAATTCAGCGCACTCATGGAGATGTAATTCGAATAAAACTAACAGTCATAGTCCTAGTAGTCAGAATCACAAATCAAAAAGAACACACTCACCCGGCACCTTGAACTTCTCGCTTTTCTTGAAATACGGCAGCACATCTTTGTAGGACCATCCATCGTTGCCGAGAGCCGCCCATATGTCATAGTCAACGCGATTACCCCTCGTGTGTATCATGTAGTTGAGAGTACTGGTGCCTCCAAGACACTTTCCTCTTGGCCAAGGGCACTGATGGTTCTTCATGCCGAGGCAGGCGCGCGATTGGGGTTCTACCTTGTAGCCCCAGTTGTAATCCGTCAGTTGGAAGAAGCTTACCAGGACTGGGATCTGGTTGAGTACACCCTCGGCACCGCCGGCTTCGATAAGTAGTACTCGCCATTTTCCATTCTCGGATAGTCGGTTAGCCACGACGGAACCACCAGAGCCGGCACCCACGACGACGAAATCGTAGCTCTTGCCCGATGGCTCGGTGACTATGTTTTCGTTCACTTGGTTATGACTTCTAAAGATGTCCAGGATTGATTGGGATGAGATTGGTTCAAAGCTTGATAGCAGTAGTAGGCTCAGAGCCACGCAGAGTACCCGTGAGGATACTCGCAACATTTTGTTGGAGGTTGTCCAGTGGTGTCAGATTCTATAAGGAAAAGTTTTACGATTAAATTTCATATGAATAATTTAACAGCGATATTTTGTACGACGAACCGATAAGGCAACTTACAATAAGTAATAATTGACTTATTGCAATTCACCTTCTTATGTCATTGTTCGCATCTGCGTCATCGACTTTTAATAAGTAGCCGGAAAATTTTAGGAAGTAAAAACTCATCTATTTATAGCAATCAAACTCATAATCAAACACGTAACATTTCTGGCATATTTATATGTACCTAATATGGATATCGGTGAAACGCTCTACATGCGTAATCAACACCATACCGTAAGTTTTACGATACGCATCAGAAACTTATGTTAGCGAACGATATTTATATCGGATTCAAAGTCGAAAGAAGAAATGTTTTTTTTTGTTTGTGCAATATAAGAGTATGAAAATCGTGAATATTTTATTATTTGCTTTAGAACCTGAACTCTTAATATGTGTGTGACGTAATTGTCAACAGACTACAATTTCGTCGTTAAACGAGAGGCAGCAAATTTTTTCCTCGTAGTGGTTGCATTTTTTTGTAAATGGCTTTCTACACGAAAGGCGCCTCTAAAAGACTGCCGATCGATAGACGCTTTCACTCGCTCGTTCTTTTTTTTATAATTGATTGGATAGAGGAGGCTTTTTTCTCGTGGAAGGAAGAGTCAGAAATCGAGTTTTATTTTTATAACCGCTTGTGGGGCATTCAAATATTATGCCACTACGACGACGTGATAAAATTTGCAAGTCATTTTTTATCTTTCTTACTCAATGTTTACAAGAAAATCGTATGAGGTGTTTATAATAAGTACAATAAAAGAACTCAAAAAGTTTGATTAGCATTTAGTGACATACATTAACTTTTTGCAGTTACACGAAATTAAATTTAAAATAATACGAACCAAGTTATTTATCAAATATATTACTTGTATTGTCCTTGTCTAAAATGATTACAAATGAAACAGAAATTTCTCTTTATCCAATCCAAATATTCTAATCCCAATATGTTATTGAAACATAATCAATGTAGGAAGCATTCAATTTTACATTAACCATTATATGTAAATTGATTTCTGCTTTGAGACATTTTAGTCTTTTGTTTTGCACACAATAAAGAATACTAGGTTAGTTAAATTCGTGGAAGATTCCCATTTGTTTTTATTGCATAACTTTCACTTTCGACTTTCTGAGACATTACACACAGATGCTATTACATGGCTCTTTTATACGTATTCTGTCCTCTCACTTCTTTACTACTTTTTCCTAATAAATCATCGATGGCTTATTATTCATCGTCAACAAAGTGAACTCTTAGAACGTACGACCGTTTACATTAATCTTTATGCATCAGGAAGTTAGATGTGAATCTGAACGTTACTTATCAATCAATAAGCATCTATTCAACATGTATAACGAGACAGACTGCAGTATATATCCAGCGCACATAGTCATTTCTCCATAACTGTAATTGCCACCATATTTTATAACGAAATATACGAAATCGTCATTTCCATACGCTCCAACAATTGAATTCCACATTACAACATCTAAGACTAATTTTTAGCTTCGTAATAATAACAACGTAAGCTGGTCGTGCAAATTTCCAAACTCTACGTCAAACGCCCACACGAATCATCGAAGTGAACGTTGGCATAAGTGCGCATTTCAACAGAGAGGCATCGAAACCTCTGGCTAAACAAAGTCTCCTGCAACTGACAACTGCGCGTCGCGCAATTTGCATCATCGTCGCGGCGAACGTGTTGCTGAAGCGCGATAAGAGGGCGCGAAACTATACCCGTTTCGATTTCAATAAAATCACACGTAGGTCTTCGCGCTGGCGCTATACCACTTTTTTCTGCAGAGCCAAGCCTTTCTCCCCCGCTGACCTTAATTCGCTCGGAAAGAGCAGTATATAACATAGTCTCAGCCATTGATCTACTTTCGTGTTCGCGCGGTGACACTGTTGCTTTGAGTTAAGCCCTGGATGGCTCTCGTCCTCACCTTCGCGACTCTTGTGCTTGAATTAAAGCTTGGCCAGAGTTTCCACAGCAGCGATAATTGTATCAGTATAAATGATACACCTTAATTGTTTACGATTTTTAAGACTTCATGTGCAGTAGTAATGTTTTTGATGTGAAGATCTGGTTTTTGCATAGTTAGAAACAGGTTTTGTACTTTTTCCTTATAAGACACATGTATAAAAGGACGAGCGGTATTAATTAATATTGATAAAAAACAAAAAATTTGTCGTGAAATATTTTTGAAGAAAAAATGATGTTTTAGTTCCCAGATACTAGATCTTTTAAAAATATTTTTTTACACTTTTCTTGCAGGAGAAAACAAAATACTTTTTTTAGGGTTGTAGAAATAAATATCTTTCAATCTCAGAATCTCTGCACAAGAAACAGATATTGCAAACCAGGAACACATTTTAATGTTCGGTGAAACCAGATCTCCTTTTGCTTCAAAAGTTTCCTCATTCGGCATCAACTTCGGCTCTCAAAACTTAAAGGCTCTCGCGGGCTTACATTCATATCGGTGTTATGGTCTTTTAATCATTTTTTCACAGTTTTCAGCTTTTTTTCTGGCTTCAAAGATTTTATGTAATCTTACAGCAACGTTTCAAAACGATTGCGCTTCTAAGAGATTTTTAGAACTATCGTTAATGTCAATTTTACGAAAAAGAAAAGTATTGTTTAAAAAAGTCACACGAAATGTTAATATTGTCGAGCATATATACCTACATGAGAATACCGGTCAATCTTCCGAGCGTTTCCTCGAAACCACAAGTCAAATAACCGCACATGTACGCAGGGAGACCACAATGAACCCGTCGCCGCACTATAAGCTTTCTCGATCTATACTGCGCGCACTAAATACAGACAAAATCTCGCTCACCTGTTCTCGGATCCAGTCTGGGCCCCGGGAGCAGCGCGCGAACTCGTACAAGACTGGCTCTCGCCTCAGCGAGTCGACTGCAAGTGGCAGGGCGTCGGGCCCCGCGCGCTGTCCGTCGAATTTTATGCAACGACCGCGTGTGGAAGAGGCGCTCGCCGGTTATGGCCGTTATGGGCCCGCGCTCACGCACGAGATCCGCGCGCTCGACAGAGAAAGAAATGTTTTGCTGCGGCGCTTTCACGATGTTTGCGTAATAAGCGCCTCGAGAGTATGTCTTGGGTGTGCGGCATTTAGCTACCCCGATAGCCGGTCTGTGTGTTGTTGTTGATGGCACTGGGTCGTGTGCTGTTTCATTAATACGTAATAGGAGCTTTTCTTAATATACTGATGATGAAGTTTATATGAGTGTTACAGTTTTTTTTTTAATTTTGTGTATTTAGTTGCAATTATATATTTATAATTCGATTACTGATTATTAAGATTCGATAGATTGACGTATAAAAAGTTTCTAAAAAAATTATAGGAATGACCCAAATATGGGCTAGATATGTAGGTAATATGTAGCAGATTTTACGAAAGAATCTAATGTTATCGTAGATAACTCTCAACAGTTTATTTGGTATCATAGCATAGTTGTACTGAACTTTCTCTAGTTAGAACGCATGCGTTTATTTTAAAAATATACAAGTACGTCCAAAGTTACGTATTCACGTATGAGAATTTGTTGTCTTATACATTTTTATTGTGAGATAATTTTTACAAAATGAAAATAAATAAATGCATACATAAATAAATAAAATTAGTTAATTTACTAATAGCAGTACATCACATACAATTCATATATAACAATAATACAAATATAAAATTTCTTATGTTTCACATTTTTGTTGATTAGCTATAACCTTAACCTAAATAATAATTTTAAAGTTAATACATAATTTTAAAAATATTTTTGAAGCCTAATTTATTATTTTTATTACAGGTATGTTTCATTGCGATTAAGAGTAATGACTTCTGTGCTGTTATTAACGTAAGTCGATGTATTTTTTCCAATTTATGGCTTTGAATTAACCTAACAAGGTTTTTTATTTTATGATTAAGATACGCGGTCAGTCACATTGTAGCAATTATTATTTTTTTTTAATAAAATAAATAGTATACGCTAAATTCTTATTCCAAGTTTGTCACAGTAATTATCAAAAATCAGAAGCATAATAATAGTCTAATCATTCCTTTTAGAAAGTAAGTCCCAGTCCTCTTTCACCATATCAGCCAGTTTTTCCGCTATCATTACTGTTGGCACATTAGTATGTCCTGCAATAATCTCCGGCATGATTGAGGCATCTCCCACCCTTAAATTTTTAATTCCTTTTATCTGTAACAATAATTCGTGCTTTTAATATAAGTACATTGTAAATGTAAATAATAATAACATATCATTTGCATTTTACATTAGAACTCACTTGTAATCTTGGGTTGACCACGCCTGTTTCATCATTTTCAGGAGCCATTTTGCACGTACCACTTTGATGATAAATCGTAAAAGGAAATGTTCTCGCAGCACATTCCCAGTATTTATCTGACCCATACTTATACTTTTCACATTTGTATATAGGTTGATTATAAAGCTTAGAATTAAATTTCTGCATACTTTCGGTTTTACTTATTTCAATAGCTGCTCTTATTCCTTTAACTAATATTCGTACGTCTTCTGGATGACTCATGTAGTTAGCGTATATTTTAGGCTTGGATTCTGGATTCTTATTTCTGAGTAAAATTTGACCTCTGCTTTTTGGTTTCATCAGCATCGGAAAAATTGTCCATGAATGACGAGAAGTAAGCTCTACGTACATTTTTCCCCAGTATTCGTCTGAGATACCGAAATTCTTTTGAAAATGAGGATTGCTAATAATGGAACCTCCAATAAACAATAATTCAATTTTAGGAGTTCCATCAGGATCAGCAGGTCTGTCGACATCTATAAAAGCTAAGGCTTCACAACCACCAGGAATGGCATAAGGACCAGTTTTATTATTAAAGTAGTCATTCATATACGAATTTAAAGAATTGACCATTTTACTTATTTTGATACTAACATGCTGATTTATCAAAAAGATTAAGCCTCCATAAGCAATGTGATCCATTAAATTTTCACCAACTGGTAAATCTTGAATAACGCTGATGCCAAGTTCTTCCAAGTGTTTAGCTGGACCGATCCCAGAAAGCATTAGAATTTGTGGTGAACCTATTGCACCGGCGGCCAAAATCACTTCTTTCTTTGCCCTTACCTGTATAGTTTTATTTGCTTTGATAAATTCCACACCGTAAGCCAGTTTACTTTTAGGATCTATCAGTACTCTATAAACGTGACTTAATTTAGAAACGAACAAATTTTTTCTTTTCTTTGCTGGAAATAGATACGCTCGATTCGTGCTCATTCTTGTGCCATTCCTCATAGTAGCTTGTATGTATGAAAATCCAATATTTTTGTCAGCATTATAATCGATGTAATCGTAACCCAATTCAAATCCGGCATTAATAAAACCTTCTGCCAACGGCGTGTGAAAAGGTGGATAAGATATAGACAGCGGTCCTCTAGTTCCTCGTAGTTTACTGCGTCTGTATTCATCGATATGGACATTTTCCAACTTTCTGAAATATTTTAAAACTTCATTATACGACCATCCTTCGTTGCCCATTTCAGCCCATTTGTCATAGTCTTCTGGAAAACCTCTTGTTGCTATCATGTAATTCAAGACACTACTTCCACCCATGACTCTACCTCGAGGGAAATTGCACTTTTGATCTGTCATGCCGACACAATAACTTTCCGACGATTCCGTCTGGTATTTCCAATTTACAGTATCAAGAAATTGAAGATAGTTTACTAAAATTGGTATATCCATCATCGTGTTCTCATTGCGGCCTGCCTCTATTAATAAAACTGTCACATCTGGTACTTCAGATAGTCTTGCAGCGATCGCCGCACCTGCAGAGCCAGCACCAACAACAATAAAATCGAACTCTTGATTGTCAGTCGGTGTCATATCTGGTTTCCCTGCTTGCATCGTATCTCCGGTCTCACCCATGAATTTCATTAAGCCAAAACTTACACCTCCAAGCAATTTATTGAATGGTATCTCATCGTTCGAAAAACCATACATGTTGACATACCGTTCAGATTTATCTTTCTGAGAACAGCATAGTTCAATGGTGCTAATAATAGCGACAACGTACAAATACAAGTTAGACATTTTAAAAAATAAAAAAACGATTGTTTGAATTTTGGACGACTCTACGTGACAGTATTTCGCGATTGACTGACGTTCCGGGTCTGATATTCTGCTGTATCATGGGTTTAACTTATGTAATGAACAGATGCTAGAAGTGTGCTTTGTAAGCCACGATGAGTTTTAATGCAATTTATCCTTTCATTTTGACTGTTCCAGGAATTCGTTACTTTTTTTATTTTTATATTAAGAGATACGAATTACAATAATAGGATACAAAACTATACTTAATAGTTTTTTCATTAAGCATGCCACAGTTAAACACTAAAAAGTAAAATGTTTTAATACATTGTATAATAATACTTAACTTTCTTCTAAAATATTCTATTCTGTTTTATATTGAAATATTTTTTTATTACTTTTAATCAATATCTGCTGATGACTATTCGCTAAAACAGGGACAGTTCTCTTGCCCCTGAACAAACCGTTACCCGCGACGCAGGTGTGTTTTACGTAGTATCTAACTATTAGGCGCTAAAGCTTTTGGTTCCATTTATTAACATTAATAAATATTTGTTACATATTTAATTAATTGAATTACGTTAACTTACTGTTTTTTCATCATTACATTGTATTTTTTAATTTCTTATCTATAATAAATTTAAATTGCTTTTAAATTGTTAAAATTAGTAAATAGTTTTGCTATGTATATGACGTTAATAAGTAAAAGTTAAAAACTACATTAACAACATGGAGCGTAGAACATTCTGATAGCATGTAATTTTTTTTTAATCATATACAAGTACGAGTCATCGCTTATAAGGCATGCGTAATCGATCAAGTTTGAAAAGTGTGTTTTTATTAAGTACGGCTACAAGTGTATACGTAACGTGTGAACATTTAAACGTAATACGCTGGATACACATGGTTAGCTCTCGTTCCTTGGTAAAAATAACACATACTAAAAAATCTATAAACATTTTGTATGCTAAAAATTTCTAAAAGTCTCTCTGAATTTATAATACAAATATCTTAATATTTATAATCATTAATGCAAGATGAAAATTCTAATGAAGGATGGATAAAATGAAGTAATTTATTATGATTAACATTTAAAAAAGTTTATTATAACACCATTACAGCTAAGTAACAAATATAATTTTATAAAGAAATGTTACATCATTAAAGGGTTATTGCACTAATATTTCAATAAATACAAACAAAGAACCAATGTTAGTTCTATAACAAATTAATGCAAAATATAAAATGTTGTTCTAATAGAAAATTAGTATTATATTTTTGTACATTTATATTTCAAATATTATAACTACAAAAGTACTTGTGTAGGCGGTATTTTAAATATCTTCCACTGATATTTTAGTGCATATCTTTTTACAAGTTTAACATAAACAATAATATTCTTTAGTATCGGTAGTAATTTTTGTTTTTGATTCTTACTTACTACTGATCAGATACAAATAATCTGTAATAAACAAGTGTTATGGCACGAGCAGCTTAATCATACCTGAGAATATTCACGTCAATTGTAAATTAACGTGATGGGCTTACAAGTCTAGGAAGTGAAAAAGTATTGTGATTTCACAAATCTTTAAGCGTATAGTGATTAATGTGACTTATATGCACTTATCATATTATATACACTAAATATTAACATTTTTTTTCTAATTCTTTGTTTCTGTCTAAACGCATTGGTAACATTAGAGCTATTCTTAAATTGATATTTTTTTCATACATAATCGATCATCAATCTTAAAAACGATGAATTAATTACGAATTTGTATTTTCATAATTTGTCAAAACATTCATGTCTAGACAAATAAGTATTTTCAACATTTAAAGTCTGTTAACTTTTTCACCGTGACTATCTCTTTCATTTATATTCAATGTAGCATTTACTCTTTACACAACAAATATCAAGAATACTTATTACAATGAATAGGCACACAATCCTCACATGTTCTATATCTATCTAATCGCCTAATATTTACATTACAACAAAACAGGAAAAACATTCAGAACACCTGCACACGCTTGTTTACAAGGCATTCTCAACGGCAGCCCAGTCATTTTTAATCAAATCTGAGCCCTTTTCGGCAATCATGATCACAGGAGCATTAGTGTTTCCGCTGCTGATCGTCGGCATGATCGAAGCATCGATGACCCTGAGTCCCTCCACTCCGTAAACCCTCAACCTAGGATCCACAACAGCCTCTGGATCGTAGGCTGGTCCCATCTTTGCAGTGCCTACCGGATGATAGATCGTCATAGATATGTGACGAATGTGGCACTCCCAGTACTCGTCGGATGCAAACTCGAACTGCTTGCATCCGGGCAATTTGATTCGATGTACCCTCGAGCCAAATTGCTTAAATACCTTAGCCTCGCTCACCTGCATGGCTATCTTAGCACCTTCCACCAAGGTAGCAATGTCGTGAGGGTCGTCAAAGTAGTTGGCGTCGATCTTTGGGCTTTGGAACGGGTTTGAACTGCGCAACCGGACTGTACCTCGTGAACGAGGCCTCAGTAGTAACGGCATGATTGTCCAGGCGTCCTTGTTGGCAATTGGACGATATACCGTGTTGTAAACCTCGTCGGTGATGCCGAGAACCTTGCGCACCTGAATACCGGCATCAGAGTTGATAGAAGCTGGCGCCATGTGAAATTGGATATCGGGGTAGGTGCCGGTGGCGTTGGCGTACTTGGTGTTGACGAAAGCGTAGCCCTCGACACCGCCAAGGGTCGTCATTGGTCCCCTACCATTGGCCACATAATGCATCGTCATAGGCGCAGCTTGGAATCGGTCCTGCACTATGGCTACAGGCTTGTCCACGAGGAAGGTCAGTCCACCCATGCCCACGTGGTCCTGCATATTGTCGCCAACCCGGAGATCCTTGAGAACCGGAATTCCCATCTCCTGAAGATGTTCCCTTGGACCAATTCCAGACAGCATGAGTATCTGAGCGCTGTTGATGGCACCGGCCGACAGTATGACTTCCTTTCTGGCTCTGACTTGCTGTCTGCGACCGTCGCGCACGAATTCCACCCCTGTCGCCTTCATCGTCATCGAGTTTACGAGAATCCGTGTCACATGGGCGTTCATTGCCGTGTGCAGGTTCTTCCTCAATCTGACAGGTCTCAGGAAAGCCTTTGCCGTCGAGCACCTTGTTCCTCTTCGGATCGTTCCCTGGGCGATCATGAAACCGGTCTGGTACTCTCCGTTGATGTCGCGATTCTCGTAACCGATTTCGGTCCCCGCCTGCACAAATGCCACTACGAGGGGCGTTCTCCACGGAGACTCCTGTATTTTGAAAAGAAAAACACAAGTTATGAAAATACTTAAAATCCAAAGTACTATAGGTGTAGTTGAAGATAAAGATGCACAACAAACCTGCACCGTCAGATAACCGCCAGTACCGTGATACGGACTGTTCCTCAAGTAGGGATTACGGTTGTCCTCCGATTTCTTAAAGTAGTACAGAGCCTGATCGTAACCCCAGCCGGGATTGCCAAGTGCCTCCCAGTAATCGTAGTCGTGCCGGTTGCCTCTGACGTAGAGCATGTAGTTGAGAACACTGGAACCTCCGAGCACCTTACCTCGGGGCCAGTTGCAGCGACCGCCTTTCATGGCCAGACAGGACCTTCCGTTAGGTTCGGTCTTGTATTTCCAGTCGAGTTTGGTCAGCTGGAGGTAGGCGGCGAGCGATGGGACATCCGTTATCTCGTTCTCGTCGGGTCCGGCCTCCAGCAGCAGGACCTTCCAGTGCATAATCTCCGAGAGTCTACTGGCCACCACCGCGCCGGCCGAGCCGCCGCCTATCACCACGAAGTCGTACTCGGCGTCCAGGGGATAGCGATCGATCGGCCGGCTCTCGGGATCTAATTGGCAAAAAAACGGGACGTTCGTTAGTCAATGCGACTTGAATTTACTCGGGGCTTTTGTTTGGGAGAGAAATCGACCGAGCGAGCGCTGATTGGATCGGTTTGTTTGCAAACATGCAGGCTTTCTTATTGAAATCGCGCGTATTTTTTCCGCTGTGATTTATAATTGTTATATAAATGCTGAGTCTTGTTGTCTTTTTTTTTCTTTTTGAAAACTGATACAGTAGGTGGGTTATATAAATGACGGGCTTGCGTTTTCAACGCTACTGTGCCGTCTGTAAGGGAAACGTTATTACGTGCTAAAAAGCTTACTCAATCATGATGTCAACGGAAATTATAACAGGTGATCGATAACTCCTATTACTTTCTTCTGGGGCTTGAAAGGATATAAATAGGCTGCGGCGAAGACTGAGAGTACTGCGTTTTAATTAAAACTGTGAGATGAAGTGCTCAGTGAAAAAGTTTTGACATACAAGCTCGCTTGCATGTGGATGTTAAGTACGAAAACAAGCTTTTGCGGCCATCAACTTGACTTGAAATTAATGTTATTAGTATTTTACGCTAAATGATCCTACGCAGACGTTCTCACTACTCGTTTCTCAGAAATTACACCGCGAGTTTACCATTGACTTGAACTTGCAAACGAAAATAGATCGGTACGAGTTTGAAAACTTTCTAAAATAAAATTGCTTCATATTATTATTGCACCTCGAAATTTTTTGCCATGTGCCCGAGAAATTATAACTTATTTACCAACACGCCGAATGGTTTCTAGAAATTAAACTACTTTGCAGCGCAGCTTCTGTATACATATCGCTCAATCAAGTTATACTTCCCGATGCTGGTGGCAATATACGCTTTTCTCCTTAGCGCGTTATGCGATAATTTTTAATAAGCCTCGACATTGATCTAAGTTTAAGAACGTACAAAATACGAAAGTAATCCTATAGCTAATCTTTCAATTTTATATAATATATAGCATTGAGAGATAAGAGCGTAAGATACCTATAAACAATTATATACAACTGCAAAGATATTTGACTGTACAACACAGCTGATGAATAGCAAATAGAAAAATCGTAAACAAATTGCCCCGCATCGGAGTTCTTGTCTTTTCAAACGTCCTTACCTAATTGATCATAGTGATAGTAGGAGAGACCGGCGATAAGCAGAGGTACCAGCCACAGGCCAGTGCCCACAAGGCCGATAGCGCCCTTCAGTGCCGACGTCACGACTATCGTGCTCAGCACCATATTTCGCTACGCTTGATCTTCCGTATAACAAGTCTCTCCGTAGCTGTGTTCCACGAGGGTCAGAAGTAGCCGTCAGGCGGCCTAGAGGCTCTCCGCACTTCCTCTGCACCGATGATCTGCCGGCGAAGAGCGAGATCGCGCATGTTACGATCGGGACTGTTTGGTTGACTCGAGCATCCTGAAATAATAAAAGGAAAGTCGACAACAGCTCGTGCGAAAAGTTTTTACCATTTTTTCTTTTGCATGAAGGTAAAAAAGTCAATATCAAGACTACTGTATAGCAGACAATGCCTCCTTAGCATAATTGAAGTTCATAAACCCGAGATACACCATAATTCAGAGCCATGACTATTCCATCAACAGCGGTGTATTATAAGTATTCGAAAGCCCCGCGATTTTTTGCGGCTTACAAAATTCTGCTTCCTCCAGTATATAGCGATTTCCGGTATATATATATAGTACGTGCACCGACGAGCCCGCGGCAGTTAAAATTTCCCTGCCAGTTTTTCGGCTCGTGTGCATGTATTTGGGCGTGGATCGAGAGGCTGCAGCAGAGAGCAGAGAAAGTGAACCGGGACGACGCTCGCGCCCGGAAAAATGCACATGTCTTATGAATTTATGCCAGTCCGTATAACGCTGCGCTATATCTACATATTCCAGCGAAGGAGAGTATAGAGTAGAAAGCAAACTCCTCCGCGTTGTATACGAATATATTCCGATTTTTTTCTCCTACGCGCGAACGAGCTGCGATATATATTTTTGACGCGGTGAAAGCTCCGCCGATTTGCTATCGAAAATTTGCTAACAGTCGTGTGTGGATCCGGTGCGTGGAATTATAAAGCGCGCAATAGACTATATAATGCGCGTAATTTCCCCGGATTGTTCCGTCGCTCCCGGCGCCCGCTTTATATATGCCGCGTATACAGGTTTCACTCGCCACCTGATTTCAGCGATATATATATATACGCGCTAATAATGGCACTAACTGATATCATTGTTGCCGTGAGTTACGACGGGATAACGTGTATATATGCAGAGAGGAAGGAAAAACGAGGCGCTTTTCATCGGCTCGTTACATTCGTTATACGGTGTATCAAATTTAGAAAGTCATTGTGCATTGTGCAAGTCGGTAGATAGAGATGAAAAGCGCCGATCCGGTGGCACTTTGGTCGGCTACGGCTAATTTGACTTTTTTTTTCCTTTCCGGAAGATCGATTGATATTGCCGGCAATCAAAAGTCACGGGGACGTCATTAGATCGGTTTATGCGCGAGCGTATAACTCTCGTCGCGTTTATATTGTTCTCTGTGCTCTCTTCTATTCGCGGCAGTCATAATATCCAGCTGCTGCTCGTTCAAGGAACTATCAAAAAGAGATGGCATTCGTTTCCCAGCGCGACTTTCTTCGCTTGAATATGTAGCAGGGAATCGAGAGCTATTATAATATATACTGCGATTTTTTTCCATAGAAAGCTTCGCGTATCTATTTATTAACTCAAAAGTTCATCAACATATATCACGTGGAAAGCGTTATTTAATGCCCCTCGACGCGACGATTTCAATCTTATAATACCTGATGACGCTTCTTCCACGGAATTACGAAGAATCTTCGGCGAAACTTGTACACTCATCGCTGTGTGAATAAATCAGTCGTCCACGGGTAAATTGAAACGTACGCGACGACAGACGGTATTATACCGATGATGTTTCGATTACACGAGTATATAACATCCTTTTCATTATGGATAATGCGAAATTTCAATCTTCGCGAGATCGGTTTTACGATCCTCTTTTGCACACATTTAATCATCGTTATGTATAAAAACCAAAGAGTTGTATATACGCAAGGCAAATAAAGTGTCCGATCTTAATTACCCCGAATGAACCGAGACGCGCGAGGAACCTTTTCTTTCCTTCGTCGTGGCTTTCCACAAGAATATATATATATATCTATATTATATCGTAAGTGGAATTTACGCTCGTCCATATACGCAACGCAATGATTACGCCGGCGCAGCTCGCGATCATTAATTTTATCATCCCAGTAAAGTCAGTTCTACGCGCGTTTCCGCAAGAGAGAGAGAGAGAGAGACATATAACGATTGCAGTAGAGGCGAGAGGCAGTTTTCCCACGTTAATCCGTTTCTCGCCGCGGAAAAATTGAGAATAGCCGATTCGACGAGAGAGTAATGCAGAGGAAGTTGGGATAATAATGCGCCGGCGGTGCGAATTTTCGCACTATATTCGCGAGCGCGCGACGGGACGTCTCTCCCTTATCGGGAGTGAGAGAGAGAGACAACGCGATCGTTTTCACCTAATACATATTATAGAGGATTTCGCGCTTATACCTATACTCCTCTCTTTGTGCGGATAATATATGAAAACGATGATTTATCTCGTTCTTGATTCTCGCACTGCGTATATATGTATATCCACGGGATTATTGAAGAAGTGGAAATCATTGCGACGCAGCTGCTCGTATAAGTATATACGGCGACAGAGGAAAGATCGAAATCGCACGCTACCGCTCTCAAATTATATAGACGGAACCAAATGGCACTGCGCTTATTTCGAATTTCTACTTTTACGCGGGATTTTATCATTGCCTCACATTATTATTACTGCGTTCGGAAAGTATAATGGGTATAAAAAAAAAAAAATATTATAATAGCAGCTCTCGGCTCGCAAAGTCCAGTGTATAAGCGCGCGAGTTGACAGTTTTATATTCCAAAGCAGAGTAGCTCTTCAAGCTAATTGACTTCCGTATATAGTAGCACCGCTTCATCGCAAAAACTATCTCTCACCAAGTATAGCTGCGCGATGATAGCCAGTCCGTCATCATTTGAATTTTAAGAGAGCCACCACAATGAATCTTTTCTGCGCAGTATATATAGCGCGTCAGTGTTCCGGTGTATTGCACAACCATAAGCACCAAAAAAGAAGTATCGCAAGCTCGAAAACACACAGTTTCCTCTACATGCGCAGCGATCGCAATCGATCTTGAATAGCAAGCTCCGCAGAGAACTTCCGGGCGCGCACCTGATGCAGCCGTAGCTTCCCTCATCGTCGCCTATTATATCAACCGAGATCATCTAGTTCTTTCTCGTATACACAACACACTAAAATACTCCCGCTCGCGCAGATGTATCTCATGCGGAGAGGAGAGGCGAAAGGAGAAAGTGTTTCGGCGCGGCTGTGTGCGTGCGCGCCGTACGAAAGTCACGGTTACGTTATATACACGGGAAACCCGACGGCTTTGCTCCCGTTCGCTATCCTTTTTTTTTCATACTCGCCGCCGCGCCTTTGATTCACGTTATGCACAAGTGCGTCGGGAAGAGAAGGAGGAGGATATGATAGCCGCTTCCGATGCCCCGCGGACGGCGAACGTAATCGCGGAGGCCTTTGTTTTTGCTCTCGTTCGTTGCGCCCGGCTTGTTTTTATTTTCTGCGAGGCGTTGATTGATTGACGTTTGGCTTTTTTCTTTCGCCGAGGAAGTGCACTTTGTTTCTAGGGCAATGGCAATATTATTTTTGTAGATACCATCGAAATCGAAGGTTATAAGGAGAGTAATGATAGAATCTTGATGATGAATTTCTTAATTCACCACGAAAACTGCGTAATGTTTCCGCAGTAACGAGGATCGATAGGAGATTATTACACGTGATTCGCATAATTACACACATTAAATAATAACAGTTAATGAATAATCCTTCAACTTATCACGCGCGTGAGAACGTAATCAGACAGCATCAAACTTTTTGTCGTATCAAAAGTGCAATATATCTGACCTACTCGTAGACGTATAATTGTACGGTCTCGCACCTCAACCCTTTTTCAAATTACACGTTGTTGTATATATATACGCGTGTCGCGAGATTAAGTAGCAGCTTGCATGAACGAGCGTGTTAAATGTAATTACAGCTTAGCTGGGAATCATAACGGAATTATACATGGTGTTTTTATGTTCGCGCCATAAAATAGCAAATGCAGCCTTTTAAAAAGAACAAATGGATCCCGGTAATACGATTAATTTCCATCAATGTCCGTTTCGTGCTGCTGCGAGCATTAATTTTCAATGTGACAATGAAATGTCAGTGTCGCTCTCGAGTGCAATAAACGAATCGAATTGATGCGATTTTACGATTTTAATTGACAAAATTTTTACGTCTCATATATACAGATAGATGCAAACAAAGTTTCTTCGATCGACTAGTTTCTTCTCGGACTATTTTTACATTCGTGTGACTCTATTTTTGTGACTTTAATGATACAGTTTTCTCTGCAGAGTATAACAAGTGCTGTAGGTAAACGATTTCTCGGAGCGTCTATCGATTTGCGATAATAGGGATAGGCATTCATCAGGCGCAGTTAATTGGGTACTTGTTGAAGCCTCTCTTTTTCATTTTCTCTTTGCTTTTTTTTCATTCCAGGCATATACACGGGATATATGCCCGTTCATTAATCACGATCGTCGAGCGTTGCATAAATATTTTGCAGTTATTACGAAAGTCAATTTGAAAATCAATTTTTCTATAAAATACACATCCTAATGAGCGTCAAATTATGGAAAAGGGAGGCTCGATATGTAGGTAAGCTTTACGCCAGAGGTATATTGCACAAAAATTAGTGAAATCATTTTAGGAAAGAATATTCTTCGCAAGAGTAGAGAGATAAATATGTCGCAATAATGGAAAGCGCTACAATGAAGAGTCCAACTCACGCGGAAGAACTGCGATGCTACGGGCTCTTTCTGATGGGGGAAACAGTTCCGTCCACTGTATAAAAAGACAGACTTTCTTCGCAAAAAGCGCGTCATTTCGTCCGAATTATGAACTTCAGACAGAGGATTCGAGTGAAAAAAAAAGAAAGTATAACTCTCTGGAATATCACAATCAACCATAAATCATAAATATATTCGGAATTTTTTATTCAAAAGCACTTTGGTGCGTAAACGATCATACAGATACAGACATCTGAATTTCTTTTATAAAAACAGAAAGTTTTGTAAGGCAAGTCTTGAGTAACTACAGCCTTTTGTGTAACAAAGCGATGAACTTGAAACTGTTCATGCGTGCGTTGAATAACCCTCTCCAAGATCAATGTCAAATTCCTGCGTTTTAACTCTTTTATACTTTTATACTCAACCAATAACGTTAAAAGCAATAAATTTAAGACTGTTAAAGTGCAATTAGGCCTTCCACGAAAAAAAATCGTGTGCAGCAGACTCAGTATGTCAGACGTACAACGCGCACTTATGTCGAAGGCGAACAAATTTCCAGCACACTGACGGCTTACTTCATCAGATTAGACGTCGTTACACCATTAGGAGTACACCGGAGGTGCTAAGTACACGCGCGCCGTACTGTGAATTGACGCCGAGCGTTTAACGCACAGCTTTCCCGTCTTATGATGTAGACGTCCTATATTCGCCAGATTCACCGATGGACACACCGCTGTTAAAGTTCAGCTTTGTAAAAGTTCGTTTTTTTTTTTTGCCTAAAGCGCGGGCGTTGCGGAAATCGTATTTTAGTCGTAAAATTTGTTTACGGCGACGGTTTTACATATCGCGTATAATACACAATGGCACACAATGTTTTATCTCTCATCTCCCGTTTGTCGAAAAGCGACGATAAAAAAAAGTTTTCACATCGTTTGCAACCGCGCGCATAAAACGTGAAATAACTACTAATATATACACACCAAATGAATTATTCCTTTATTTTCTTATATTCACATTTCGAGACAGCCATCAGTAAACGCAGTCAAGCATCTCGAAAATCCCGCGCGAACTTGGGAACGAAAAAAAAAAGAAGCTGATGCCCGCGCGATAGTCAGAGAATGAGAGAAGCCACTCGTCCGTATAGAGAAGATAAAAAGTCGCTCGCGCGGACCATAAAAATCCAGTCCGAACAGCCGCAGCTTTCTTCCTCCTCGAAGAGGATCAGGAGAGCGCGCGTATATAGCTGTTCCGCGGTGGCCGTATTACGGTGCAAAAGTTGCACGCACGCGCGGACGCGGAAGTCGCCCCCTTCTCTTGTGTTATTCCGGCTTCCTCGTCGGCTCAGTCGTCGTGTAGTTATTTCGGAGCGCGCTCGCGAGCAATTACGAATGCCCGGCATTTTCCTTGTGCAAAATTGTTCCACCGACAGTGCAGGCGCATGCGTAATTTCAGCGCGCGCACGCGCGCGTTTATTATGCTTCACTAGGGATATTAGACGCGTTGAATGGATCTGTTGTTGATATACTTTGGGGTTTCTCTCGCGTGTGTGCCTCATTTCCGACGGGTTTTTCTTCGAGGTCTGAGCGGGATTGTTGAAAGTTTGCTGCGTGAAAAAAATCTTGGGAGGTATATAGTCGGGGTATTTATGCAACTACGTTGTTATCGTGATGCTTTTAATTCCATGCAAACGCGATTTCTATCTAGATGGTGTTAGTAGGCGATAACGACAACGACAAGCACTATTCGAGATTTTTCAATCTACTTTGCAATTTCAAATATTGGTATATAAATTGGTATACATAATAAGAAAAAAAAAACGGAAGCCTGCACACGCATAGTTTCCGGTAATAATTTTCAGGTGTGTTAATTTTAACGAGTCTATCCGATGTTTAAGCTTTTCAGATTTACGATGCCTAATACCTATATCTATAGCAAGTTAAAAACTGGTTTCAAGATAACTCGATTAAGCGCTCATCTGATAGAGCAGTTTTTTCTCTCAATCGCTGACAGGCAATTTGAATATTGAAAGAGTTACAGTTTTTTTTTCTTACAAACGATCTCATGTAGAAATCACTTGGGATTATAGCTTCACTTTCTTATAGTGTGTGTTCTCTTGTGTGTAGCTAAGGTAATAACCTCGTAAACTATGATATCTGAATTCAGATTTATGATATCTTCGAACCTTCTGACAACTACACGTGTTCTCAAATCTGAAACAAATACAGTTTATATACGCTTTACATAATGAAATTTCAATCACGAAACTTTCAACTCCGTGTTTATATAGCCAATGTCGACAAATTCAAATTTTTCATACATCCGCGGTGGTCCACTTTCTCATTATATTCCTCGAGACGATCCTTTGCTCAGATTCACTAAAAATTAAAGCCTCCGAACTTTCCATCCTGGTTTAACGAAAATTTAGAAATTTCAACGTTTGCTTTGTGTTCTTTGGAAAAAAGTTGCAGCTATGTATGCTATTTTCTACAAGTTCCTATACAGGAATGTTAATCGTATTTTAAACACCGCTCATACTCTCTCTTGATTCTGCTATCGAAATTCTACATTCTGCAACCAAAGAATAAACCATCGAACTCCAACCCAAAATAAAAAAAAAATACAAATCCTATTTCATAATCTCGATATCTCTCGTCCCGATCTATAGCCAAGCCGGTACTTAGCAGGAAGACAGCCGGTACCTATATTGCTCTCGCGCGACCTTGCGCGATGAAAAACGAAAGTCCTTGCTCCGAGCCATAGGCGCGAACGCGCCGGCCGAAGAAATTTCGTGTCCGCACGCACACCACACGCCTATTACACAAGGTCCCGCAACTTCATTATCCATAATACGTATATATAATCTCCTACGGAGACACTGCAACCACGTCGCACGAGAAGATGAGAAACAAGCAATATACATTTGCAGTTCTTCGTATATGATGCTCTTTGAAATTCAGCCTGAGTTTCTACATAAGCTTTCTTTTGCATCGTTGTGAGGGTTATGCAAGCGCCGGACGGAAAGTGTATCATCAAAACCAACGGGACGACACGCCGTGTGGACTGTTTAATGCCGGACTTTTTTTTGCGCTCTCGTACGCCGATGTCTTTTGAGGTTATGTTTTATTGATTACGCAACGGACGGGTTTGGGCCGTGCGCGGGCTTTTCTTTTTTCGTGCTTCGCGCGCAGGAAAGTTTGTTTTATACACAGAACAGCTCGCGAGATAATATTATATAACGAGAACGCGTCTTTTTTTTTCGGGAAATGGATTTGGTTACGCGCTGACACATTTAAGTGCGGTAAATATTCGAGAATTGTCCGCGATCTTACGATGTTGTAGGTGAAGTATATGTAAGTCGAGAAAGTTGTAGCGGTTTAGTTTTGATCGAAGCCCGCAGCTTTTCGGTTTATTTGAATTTAATGAAGAGGGATTAGAGTTTGAACGGTGTGACGTTTTGAAAGGGAAAACAGACCATCGCGTTTATTCTATTATGTTAAAATAGGTTAAGTCGTGATTTCGGTTACATTGTAGGCGTAATCAACTCTCGATTCCTTAATACGACAATGATAGTGTCTTGGCTTGACAATTTGTATGGCAGGAAACGACGAGTCTTGAGAGTGCAGCGCACGGCCAAGACGCTTACTCGGATGCGTTTATAATATATAAAAAGACGAGCCAACCGCAAAGGCTTATTATGGCAATTTTCATGATTTTTCTGAAGGCTATATTTACATACACTTTATATAACTTATTATTTCGACTAGCCGCAGGCATTTCGTGCAAACACTCTCGGCTTGATTTACTTCGATGCCTTCGATATAGCTTTTGTATATAAAATTCAAGAAAAAAAAACAACCAGTTCTAACTATCTCTACTACGCATAGAAATAATTGAAAATACCTGTTATAGCAACGGATGAACGCACGTGCTAAATTAAAAGTAAACAATAAGCGGAAAAACCAGCACACACTGTGAACGCACCTTTGATAAAACGTACACCAATCTCCGTTGCACATCACACCACGTTGATCGAATCTCAATGAACCAATATCCTCAGGTCCTTCGTGGCACATCGAGGCAAGCCATTTTTCAGCACACAGATAAAACCACTCGTTGCTTGGAATAAAAAATTTTTTTTTCAAAATAACAAAGCCCGAGAATCGCATGCGCGAACGAAAGCGCAAGTGTTCTAGAGAGCCGCTCGTTCGGAGTGCTTGCGAGCCGGCAGGAGGCGCGTTACGGTATACTGTACCGATGTAACTGGCGTTCGCGTTCGCCTTCTGCTCCTTCTCCTCTTTCTTTCTCTCTCTCCTCTCCCGGGCGCGTGCTGCTGCCGCCAGTGAAAGTATATTCTCTTCCTGGCGCGAGTTGCGGCCGTCTGCTGCTCGCCCCGTCAGCCCGGCTTCTTGTCCTTCCGCGAGTCCAACTGGTTACCACATCGGCCCGCTTCCATATACCGACCAAGACAACTTGCCACATACATATAGTTCGAGGTCCAGGAGTTGTTGTTGCCCCAGGCCTTCGCTCTATCTTATAAGTCTTGGGAAGAGTATGCCTGATGACTGCATTGTTTCGGGCTACGCGGCTTAATTGGTGGTCAGGGTCACAGTGTCTACTGGAGTATGTACATTATGCACTGAAGTATCATCAGTGCGTATCGTCACCGAAAGTTAAGGACCGTTACTGCAATTATATGTTTTGAAAGAGTCAACAGTCGACAAGGGTCAACCGTTAAAATTGTAGGACGCGCGCAGAGCAAACTGCGATGTTAGCGCAAACAGTCCGGGATCAATATTGAGACAAAGCGTTGGCCTCGATTGCGTGCGTATGTGTGTGTATAAGGGACAGCATTGAATATGCTGGTTGGGTATTTGCTCGAAAAGAGAAGAAGTATTATAAAAACAATTTGCAGCCAATTAGGAAAAACCGCAAAGGTTAAAATTAGATGAAATTTTCACAATCATGCGTATAATTATAGCATTATATGTAAAACGTATACTTTTCCAAGCTGCACAATTAATTAGGCTGAGAGCATTTTCGTACATATACAGACACACTCGTGGAACGGTTATGTAAAATTGAGGGGAAAGTACGATAAACTTATTAAAGAAACCGAGTGTGTATTAAAATTGCCTCGTGTCTGAAGTTCAGAAGCAAGATCTGTGTATAATTGAAACACTACCGGGTCCAGGGGAAATAATTGAGAAAATAATGACGTGCAGTTTCTACTTCTGCTCTCCGATATAGAATCCTCGGACGAATGCACGTTAAATTAAATTAAGCCACAGAGCATTTTTCGAGACTTCTCACGCTCTCGCGAATCCTCCTCTTCTCGGAGTAAAGGTTTCGCAAATCTCGTGTGTAAAACCGTTTCGCCTTTGCGGCCAACTGGATGACTACGCGCGGTGATAGCCGTTGGGTTTAAAGCTTCCTTTCTTCGACCATCACCGATTGCTGACTGTGCGTATTTCAAGGTGCGCTAGTACGAGCATTGTCTCTATATACCGAAGTGCATATGGCAAGAGATGATTGACGGTCGTTGGCGAGTAGTCATTGTGCGCTTGAGGCATAAAAATGTATACATGGAAAAGATTGAAGAAATTATTGCACGGGCTAATGGAAAATATATCTCGACTATACTTTATGTGCTTATTCTGCGCGCTGGTGTTTACGGCATTATAAATGCCACACGCTCGGACAACGACTTAACACTCTATCCGTCGAAATGAATTTCTGGTCATTATCTCGAAAAATCTTTTCATTGCACTGTCACACGTTTCTCTTTGAGGAAACTGATGCACTCCGGGCGAAATAACTTTTCAGAGTTTCAGGAACTTTCTGGGATATTCGTATTATAATATATATGTCAGAACAAGATTTTTATAGCTGCCATGTATCCAACGTCCTTATTTCTATAACATTTATAAAGTGACGAAACTTATTCTTGGTGACTCGTTGCGTGTAATTATTCATGTCACGAGATGTTGGATCGTGAAATACGTCCATCAAAAAAAAAAAAAAAAATCTTTTTTCTTATCGACATCGCATGCATCAAGGGTATAATGACAGCTCTGGAATAAGAATGCGCCGCAGGAAAAAAGCGCGAAACTTTCATAAGGTATTTATTTTGCTTAAGTGAATGGTCGTGTGTAAAACTGAAGTCACTACTGGTATTACTCCCCTTTGCTCCTTTTAACTCCGGCTAAACGGAGAACAATTAAGACTAATTGAAGGTGAAGTATGGAAATTGCACGTTAGTGTTCACGTGTCAGCTTTTGAATTCTTTAGAATGCCACTTTCAGCTGATCTTCTTAGCACACCTACGTCAAACAAATTGAAAAAATATTCACGTCCTCCGATATATAAAGAAATCGCTAATAAAAATAACGATCTTTAGTTTACGTAACAATGGTCCAAATATACACACCGCACTATAACGTGAGATTCTCACGCCGTCTTCACTTTTACTTTCATTCCGCATTCGCGTGCGCAAGTTTGCTCCGATCAAACTTACAGTCAGCCATCGCACCAAAAGGCTTGCTCATGTTTACGCACGAGAACTACGTGCCGCACGACACGTCTATATATATCTTTCTCTATACACAATACCAGCGATATACATAATCTATGCACATGCACGTATATTATTACATATATACGTATGCATGCATACAGACAGAATACAGTACACTGTGTCGAAACTGCTTTCCGGGGAGACGCGCCGCGAATTTCGAACGAATCTCCGGCGTGCCTTCGGAAATTTCAGCGGAACTATTTGTTCGGTGCGCGCGCGCAAACTCGACGGCGCTTTCTTTTTTCTCCAGCGCGTTCGCTCTCGCATCAGCTGAGTTTGCGGATAGAGCTCTATTTGTCGAGGCATTCGCTTTTCAACTGTATTTTTTTTTTTTTTTTTTTTTTTTTTTGGGAAAGTCGGCTCTGTATACACGGTTCGCGAAGCTTTAGGATAGATAGGTCGATGTGGGCGTTGGATTTCATGGTGTATCGCCTTTTGTCTGTATAGATGGGTTGCGAGGTGTGGTAATGCCTGGCTTTTGCGAACCAGAGATAATGGATTGATGTTTGAATGGACCGACGTTTGAAAGTGTTTTTCGAAAATGAGATTTACGTTCTGTCGGCGTGTAGGAAATATGTCGATGATATTTTTTTTTTTAAAGATCATTCATCGTTGATGATGGGACAAAAGGTGGTAATTACGTTTCTGTAAGGACAGATAATGATGTGGATATTGATAGAATCTATAGATGAGTGCAGTAATTGAATGTTCAATCGACACGTCGACCAACAAAAATGACCAATGCACCTAACTGCTGCGTCATCGTAACCAGAATCAATCTGGCTCACACACAAACTACTAATCAAGAGAAGAATTTCAACAAACTTTCCTTTTATTTTTTTTTTTCCAAACTCACATTCATCAACTTTGCGATACACATTTTCAGCTCTCCTTTTATCAGATGGCTTTTTCAAACAAAATTTTTTATCCCGCTCGTATAACTTTCTGTTCTGCGTGCTTTGGCTATCAGCGAATCGCGATACGTTTGTGCCACGGCAAATAATTGTTTTCACTTCCTAATGTCGATCTGATAAAGAGAGCATTGTTCAAGGTTGCGATCGAGAGTATACATACGGGGAGCCGCCGAGACTTTGATCAGGTATACAATGAGCAATTTTTGTGTCAATCCCATCAGAGAAGAGAATTCTCGTCTCGATTGCGTGCAGCGCGCGTTCGTTCGTTCGTTAAAAATTAGAATTTCCTCATTTTTAAGATGATTTCCTGAGATAATCGCGGAGAACATCGTTTGAGAAATCCCGAGTCCGCATATTATGATGAAAAGGAGAAATTGTTATGCAATTAATCGATGGATCCGAAAGAATGTTTTCCTGGGTTGAGAATCTTCCTGTTACGCATCGCACACGGATCGACTTACTTCATTGCGAATATATACCTTTAATCATATATACAGCTGTTACATTCGACTACTTATATTATATTGTCGACGATTAGCCGATACTTATATTATATAGCGACGAGAAATTTGAATACGAAGACTCGTAATATCGTACATATAATAGTTACGTCACTTCGAACACTGCAGAAATTTCCTCCTGCATAATGACATCTGAAAGTCATTCCTGTACAGGAAGGCACAGTATCATCTTTGAAGCGCGTTAAATTTAAAACGCTTGCATCATTACTTATACGCAACACGTGTCGAGTCGAACGTACTCCCTATAAGCCTCCGCAATTTATACTTTCAAAAAGGTCAAGCGGGACAATCGCTTCTATCTATATCCCTGCATCGAAGCTATTTCTTATATATACAACATTGTCCGTGCGGCGTAGTTCGATCGCCCTTTAAATCCGCGATGCACGACCGGCGATCGCAATCGCGCGCAAAAAGCAGACTTCGCGGTCGACCGAGCGCACGCGAAATGAAAAAAAAAAAAGACAAACACGATTTATATAACAAGCGCTGGCCAAAAGTCGAACCTTTCCCTCTCGCTTTCTTAGCGAACTGCAACCATATAATGATAAACACAGTCCGGACAAGAAAAAACTAGTCCCGCCAGAATCGTCCTCCGCGAGAATAAAAATCCTCGTTCCGGTCGGTAAAATCTTCTCGCCTTGGCATTTTCGCGTTGTTGCTCAATTCTCTCGGCCTTCTCTCCGTGCGAGTAAGTAACGGGAAGAAGTCGCGCGCTAAGTAGCTGCCTCCTATTCTCGCATGACGACACTTGCGCGCGAGGAGACGTGCGGAACCGACGGCGTAGCATGGCTGCTGCCCGCGGGCTTTTCACTTTTCTGGATATTTCGTTTCACTTTAGATTTTCGTCGATTCGCAGCGGGCGCCTCTCTGTCTCTCTGCTTTCTTTTCGGGGGTTATTATGTGATGGAAAGATTTTTTTTCTCTCAGATTGACCGTTAGGTAATGTTGGAAAATTCCGTTTTTCTATCTCTGCGGCGTGTTGCGGGTAAATACGAATCGACGAATTTTAATAGATCGTCCAAATTATTGATATAAATATATGGTTAATAATACGGATCGAGAAAGTTGTTGCGATTATAACTCTCAATTTCGTTCGCATAAATATAATATTCGCATAAATATTCATCCAGTAAGCTGTGCTCAAATACATATAATTTAGTTCATCTAAAAATAGAGCAATCTGCTAGGAAGTCAATTGGATTCAAAAATATTCAAATAAAAACCGATTTACCAGAAAATTTTATCAGCGAAGCCAATTCAAATAAATCCTTGTCCAAAATATCGATGACAGTCGTCGAGGCTATATCTATAATATATACGTGTTTTCGTAGTATTGTATTACACAAGTTTGTTATTCGAGAGCATTAAATAAACGCTCGATCAATTTGAATTCAATCATCACTTTCTTCGGGCTCATCGGTATTCGTCGAGCATCTTATCCGCTCCTACGCGTCAAGTATTTGTGTCGAGCGACATAATTCTGTAATTTGAATGCATAACGATCCAACGCCTGTAATATGGATTATTTGTGTCTCTCTTGAGTCGAGTGGTCCACTGATTACAGATGCGATGCCGCGGCGTTTTTTTCCTCGATACACTTTCGTCCGCCGAAATCTCTCGTGTAAGTGTATATACAATTACAATAATTACTGGTATTATTTCGCGTGTGAAATTTTCTTTGCAAATTACGTAACCGCTTTTTTTGTTCCGAATGCCTTTTAAATCTACTGTATACCGCGTATCGATTATAAGAGACTAAAACCGGAAAGTCCGAGAAATTTCACAATTTTGCATCATAAACACGGAAACCGTATTCTCGTATCTGTCTTTATTTCTCTTCGGAATAACGCACGTGTCACATACACAATCCATCTTGCAGCTCTTCCCGGTGCTATCTCTTTCACGCGCTATATGCGTTTCCTTCCACTCTATTTGCTTAAAACATTTTAGCGTTCGTTCTCTCGGTCGCTTTGTTTGCACCTGTCACTCGCTCTTTCGTCTCCTCCGTTTCCTCCATTATTCATATTCCCCCGGTTTATGAATCTCCGTCTCCTCTTTCTCTTTCCTTTTCTCAGTCGAGCATAACGCGACGATTACTGTCCCCTCCATGCTCTCGTGTCGTCACGCGTCGTTAAAATCAGGGGACCACCGAATTTAATTTATGCCCAGTCATTGATTGAATTTTCACCAAAAGGGGAAGCTCAAAATCGGTTCTGAGCTTTATGCAAGAGACGAGATGATTCGTTGGATGAGAGAAATTTGCATGATCGACACTGGCGGGTATATTGGCGCGGCCGAGTATAGTTGCTATTTTACAAGCGATTGACCTATGGCGATGGCCTGAATAGGCTATTGAGTAATATTTATAATACAATGTAGTTTACGTAATGAATAGAGGCTTTCGATGAGTGATTAATATTAATTTCCTCATTCCAATATAATGATCGAATTAAAGCGAAATTCTACTTTGCGTCGAGTCCAAGTTTTCTTTTGTACGGTATTGCATACATGTTTACACAAAATATCAAACTTGAATAATATTAATTCTGGGAATTCCCGAGCGTTCTACTTTATTTATATGGTGCGCGTATATTTCAGCGTTAAAAAATTAAGTATAGACGAAGCAAAAGCACGTCAGCCAGAAATAAAGTCATTTGCTTCTTCCATAGAATTTTCACTCACACGCGAGCCTTTTTGTCTGTACACTTAATGAGGACGACACTAAACTCGCCGCCCATAAAGACCCGACAAAGTATACCCAACAGACACACATCAGACGCTTTTGCAAAAAGATAAAAATATGTTCACTACAGCCGTCGCGAAATTTAATATGCATAATTATAAGCCGACAGCAGAAGAGACTCTATAAACGAGGATGTCACGAAATGCGTTACGTCGACGCGGCTTGCGACAGTGGCTCGCGCGCGAGATATAACGGCCTATTAATTTGGCGTATCGCTTTCTTCGAGGCGGGGCCTTTTATAGAAGAGGGAGGAGGCACTCTCGGGGCATTACGTGCTACGAGGCTCACAATTATCCTATATAACGCGCTCGCTTTCCAGCAGACGGCCGTTAATGAACTGATACGCGCAGTATACGCTCTGATTTATGCCGCCACGTAAATAAGGCTATTCTTCGCGGCTACGTTTGTCCGCGCGGAGTTTTTGCGATCGTTGGCCGAGGAGAAATAGGTAGCATGTGGGTTTGCCTGAGAGTTGGCAGGCGCGCGCGCGAGGAAGAAACTATTTGAATTTTAATTAAAAGTGAAATTACGTCCGGAAAAGCTATTGGCTGTTTTTGTTTAATAAAGGGACGGCCGGCTAATGGAGGATTTCTTTCTCTATCGGTGGTTGCACGGTTTAATTGTATATGTCAGGCTGTACTGCTGAAGTTGTGGCGTTTGTAGTGAATAAGGAATGAAAGTTGGATGGTATATAGCGTTGTGAGGAAAAAAAAAAGAATCTTTTGATTTCTATTTAGGGGGCTTTTGTTGTATACTTATATATACTGACGTATTTTAATTAAGAAAATAGATTGTTCGGTGTTTCTGATCTTGATTGATAAACGAATTCTAGCTTGGAATATATTATGATATACTACTGGTCACCGGTGCTTTTGGAAATGTAGTATATTTGAGTGTTTTTTGCTTATCTGATTGATGACCTTTCCGATAACATTTTTCGTATAGCACGTGGTAGCGCTGTTTTATATCTAATTCAGTCTGAAATGTCTCTTGCTTCGAATGAATCACTCTATCTATATAATTATTCTATACTTCCTTACTTTATATACCTCAACACGCTATAGTCGCATTACGAACCAACAAAAGAAATTCACTCTGCTTAATTAAAAGTTATTCAAGCGAAAGATAATACTTAGATAATAAAAGTTCAAATTTCTGTAAGTTTTTTATTTTGTATGTGAAAATAACTATTTAAAATGAATAATTTTTTTCGCAACGATGAACGAGTTATATCGACACAATGATATACATCCCCTTTCTCTATCGCCGAGACACAAGTCATCATGATTATATTTGCATTAGCACAGATGAATTGCGAGAAAGGGGCTCGTCCTTTCATTATAGTTCTCGCGAATCGTGATCCTCCAAGTTCGCGAGCATCGAGTTAATGACGCTCGAGGCTAAATTAACCTTTGACGCGAGCCTGCACGGTTTTTTCTTCTTTTCCGCGGTAATGACCGTTCCCGCGAGGGTCCCTTGCAATTATACCCTGCCGAACGTGTGCATAGACTGAGCGATTCACCGGAGGTCGGTGCACTAATATTATCTTCCTTACGTGCGTGGGTATCGTGAGACTTGGAAAGCGAATTTTATCTCTTTCTCGAAGGATTTTTCTTTCAGTCACGATTCACGGGCAGTCTATTTTTTTTTTTTTTTTTTTTTCAATTAAATCGAGATGACTTTGCATATCTTAATAACGTTTTTTACGACGAAACTGCAATTGGAATCTTAATCGCTACTAAAAGATATGTCAAAGAATATTTAAAAAGAAAATATGTTCTTCACCAAAAATAAGATTTTATACTTGTAAATAAAGTTCAGACGCGTCGAGTCTAATCAGGACGCAGCTCGGCTCTCCTGCGCTCGCGCGGATTATCGATTAGCGTTTTCTAAAGTGTCCTCGTCACGGACATACATATAGTAGATTGTGGAACTGGAAGTCGACGCTTCGCGCACACGGAAGTTCAGCTGCGAGAGTAAATTTCATTAAAGACGAAATTGCGTGTGCGGTTAATATTGCTTCTCGATCGCGAGTAGTGTAGTAGTTCGATTACCCTTTTATTGCGGTTGCGTTAACGATTTTCGCCAAGAGCGATGGAAGTTTGCAGTCTTTTAGAATCGAATAGTTTCTGAAAAACGTGGATTTCCCATTAGACTCGGAATTGTTTCTAACTGCGTTATTTTTTTCACTGATTTTTATTTCAACACTTTAATATAAAAAAAAAATATATCTATACAAGAGGTCTTAAATTTATAATATATTATATAAATAGTAAAAAAATAAGATTTTTTTCATAAAGCCGATTGCTGAAGAAACACGAGAAAGTACATAAGTATAAGGCACACGCTAAAGTCCATATTTTCTATTTACAAATACTTGCGAGTCAGCGTTAGAAATGAATCGGCAATTTTCTACGCATACTAGTGAAATGTCACGCTAAAAGCCTTTCTTGGTATACGCTTGTGACAAAAGATACTCCATAAATTTTGGTTTTCTTTTCGTAGAAATTTCAAGTTCATTATGCAGAAATGCTTTTACTCGGATATACCGTATTGTTCTTCAAGTTAGAAAATTTAAATGTTATACGAAGGATATGCTGAGAAACTTGTGAAACTCGCAAAATTATATTTTATTATTATACTTGTATAGTCTATGCAGCTATATCTGACTATAATAACGACATTTAATGCTATTGTTTTATAACTAAAAATGACCAGCTTTCTTTTTAATGTTGATTCATCATCATGTGTCGACTATGACAAATACGCGAAATAATGGTATAGATAGTGAAAGTAAATTATCATTGTATGCTGTCAAAATTTCTTTCTAAAAACGACGATAAATTGAAATTAAGCCAATTATAAATATTCTTACTCCGAAATACTACGCATAAATGCCTAATCTTTCCAACACTGATCGTAATCTGACGAATCAAAATATAGCTTAACATAAGACTAATTAAAAAACACACTGACTCATTATCTAGATCGAGCGTGACGTAAACTTAGAAAAGAAAGTTCTCACTCTCGATTAGTTATGAATTTTCCATCTAATGTATTACGAAACGATGGCATATAAATTTCCTATCACATATTATACAGACATAAAGAAAACAATGAAAACAACTGTACACATATAACATAGCTTATAATTTACGAAAGTCCTGAGTGTCCTTCCACACACTTTAACTTAATCTATAAAATTGATTCAATCAACGAAATTACTCTTTCGATACTTCCATTGCTAAATATCGCTTAATGACTCGTAAGAAGATATGAAGATTATTAAAATAACGTTTACTCTCATACATTGACCACACATACAAATATCTCCACATTCATAAACAGCGCAGATAGATACAGTAATTTCATCAATTCAGTCAATATTTCGCTTTATACATTCCAGCAATGCGGTGCTACCTCTCAGCTTCCCTCCTCAGCATCCTCCAATCCTCTTTGATCATGTCGCTGGCTTTCTCTCCTATCATGATGACTGGCGCATTTGGGTTGCCGCTGACGATTTCCGGCATGATGGACGCGTCTACCACCCTCAATCCCTTGACACCGTAAACTCTCAATCGCGAGTCAACGACTGCGGTTCTATCGCTTCTGGGGCCCATCTTGCAGGTGCCTGTCGGGTGGTAGATCGTGAAGGTGAAGTGCCTGATAGCACATTCCCAGTACTCGTAAGTGTCGAAGGGATGTTTCTGGCATCCAGGCATTTGGATGGTCAGAGGTCTGGAACCGAATCTTTGGAAGGCCGAGGAGTTGGATACCTCCATGGCTATCCTGATTCCGTCCACCAGCACGTCCATGTCCTCTTTGTGGGTGAAGTAGTTGGGTACGATTTCCGGGTAGATCATGGGGTTGCGACTCTTGAGCCTGATCCAGCCTGAGCTTTTAGGTCTCAGTAGCAGAGGCAAGATCGACCAGGCCTCGGCGTTTTGGATCGGTTTGTACATGGTGTTGTAGACGCTGTCCCTCAGTGCCAAGATCTTACGGATCTGGTCGCCTCCATCCGAGCTGATCGAGCTCGGTGCAAAGTGGAATTGCATATCCGGAAAGTCACCGGTAGGGTCGGCGTACCTCGTATTCACAAAGGCAACGCCCTCTACGCCCTGATTAGTCATAGGACCGCGCTCGTTCAGCACGTACTCGAGCATGACCGCCGGTGTTTGGAAGCGGTCCTTCTTAAAGGTAATGGGTTCGTTGACAAGGAAGGTTAGTCCGCCCAGGCCCACGTGGTCCTGCAGGTGGTCTCCGACGCGGAGATCCGAGAGGACCGGGATACCCAGGTCTTCGAGATGCTCTCTAGGTCCGATGCCTGAGAGCATGAGAATCTGGGGTGAACCGATGGCACCAGCGGACATGATCACCTCTCGACGCACTCTGGCATGTTGCTTGAGTCCGTCGCGCATAAATTCAACTCCGGTGGCGCGTTTATCCTCGTTGAAGGTTATCTTCAGCACTTGGGCGTTCATAGCTATGTGCAGATTGGCCCGGTTGCGAACTGGCCTGAGGAAGGCCTTGGCAGTTGAGCATCTACTGCCTCGTCGGATCGTGGCCTGGGTGAGCATGAAACCCGTCTGGTTGGCACCGTTGATGTCCCGATTGGTGTAGCCCAGCTCGGAGCCGGCTTGCAGAAAGGCGATGGACAGAGGCGTGCGCCAGGGTGTTTCCTGGACCGTGAGGTAGCCTCCGGTACTGTGGTAGGGTGTGCGAGTCAAGTACGGGTTGCGGTTGTCCTCAGACTTGAGGAAGTAGGGCAAAACGTCCTCGTAACCCCAGCCGGGATTACCCATTCGTTCCCAGTTGTCGTAGTCGTGCCTAATTAAAAAGAATATAATTTTAATACGCTGAGAAAAATTTATTAATCAAGTAGTATTTACTTGTGGCTACTACATTTTATAGAATCCTAATTAAAATGATGTGTATTAAATTAAATGAGCCGTTCGCTCGAAGAATGACTTAAGTCAAATTTGATTGAGAGATTCCGCAGTGTATTAGAAATATTTCAAAACTTAACAAATATACTTTTATAGTATATAAGTACTGGCAATCAAATTCGAAAAAACGACCTAATCGAACGGCTCAAATATTTTCAATAAACAAATTATATTTCATTAAATTATGCCAACGATTTGTATCTTCTAAATGAGATAAAGACTTGTAAATAATATATATAGTACTACTATTGCATCATTGCTTCAACAGCTATGAAAGATAAATATTTAGATATACAATTATTTAAAAAAATTCAACTTATATTCACTCATTTCGCAACGTGTAATTTTCATGCGATGCCAATATAGCTTATAACATTTTTTTCGATTGCGAAATATTATTAACGTACTACTTTCGTTTTTTGTTGCAGGTGCGTTACTGTTTTGTTCTGAATACGTGACTTGTAAATAATGCAAGTAAAATAAGCATTCGTCTATGGTAAGTATTTTTCAAAACGTTACCCAACAAAACGAACCGAGCCAAGCGCTCGCAACTTTAGACAAACAGTCCCAGTACAACTTTTTTAAAAACCAAAACAATCCCGTTGAACCCGACAACAACTCAATTCTCCCAGTACACGCGTACCGATTATATAAATTAATATGTATCTCTAGTCGCGATCGAGCTTCGACGACGTAATCTCCGCGAACTATCCACTTCCTTTCGGTATAATCTAGAGTTTCACCGGTCAATTCAGGTTACCCAATATAACCGGCACTTATTAATACACGCAGACACACACACACACACCTATTGCCTCTGACGTAGATCATAGCGTTGAGGACACTGGATCCTCCGAGGACTTTGCCCCTGGGCCAGTTGCACCGATCGCCGACCATCGCCAGGCAGTAGGCCGAATTGGTCGGCGGCGCAGTTTGGTACATCCAGTCGAACTCCGAGAGTTGCATGTAGCCCGTTAGAGCTGGTACGTCCGACACCTCGTTCTCGTCTCCTCCAGCCTCGATCAGCAACACCTTCCAGTCCGGAATCTCGGACAAACGGTTCGCCAGGACTGCACCGGCTGAGCCGCCGCCGACCACGATGAAATCGTATGTTCGCAGTAGCTGAAACAATTTTGTTAGAGTTAGTTTTGAGTCGTATTTTGAATGATTTTGAAAACAAACAATTGGATTTTTCTCCGATAAGCGGTTGCAATTTCTTTATAACATAAAACTATAGCACTATCTTTTTTTATGCAACAAAATCGCCTGCGGCACTTTTAACAGTATTATATTAAACGTTTTACAACGATCAAGATAAACTTTCTTCTGATGTACAGTATGCTAATGACTGAAGATTGAACGCGGACACTCAAATTTCTAATTTAACATCTTTACATCTTGTGATTTGTATGCGCGATGGTATGCGTGTCTGGCGACTGCAAGAGGCTTTTAAAAAGGAGGAAAAAAAAACCTGTCGCTGGTTGATGGGATGGGACTCGGGATCGATACTGCCGTAGCGGAACATGGTGAAGCCGATGCCGAGGAGCGGTATGAGGCTCCAGCCGACGAAAGCCGCGGGGCCCGCCAGGCTCATTTTCGCTTCCTTCGCTGCTGCTTTTGCCGCGTCGGCTTTCCCCGTGCGACCACCACGCACTCGAGACGATCCCCAAGAATCATGCGGCCGCGGTTATCTTCACCGCCTCTGCGAACGAGAAAACTCATTAGTCACTGTAGATCAGCTGAAATGGCAAAAATTCATTATTAATTGTATACGTTCATAAACGTATTTTGATCAGTCGGACTTGCAATGACAGAGTCAGCTATATACATATCGGTATATAGAGTAAAAGTCATACTATGAGTGAAACGAATTGTTTTTCGAATTAGGCGAACGAGACGCTTTTTCTTTTCGAGCGAGAATCTGGGGAATGTATGGTATATTAAGATACGTTTAACCTAATAGCTATTCCTGGCTTTTAATTAACATTTCGAAACTGTAAAGTACGACGATTCTATATTCATCTTCGACCGAAGCCAGCCATTACTAATTCATTCGTAAATTCGGAGGTTGGGTAATGCCCGATTTTCTCTCACATCTCTACCGCCCGACACGTGGGAATCCTCGGCACTGCTGCGCGATTCCATTATGTTATTCCGCTGCGGCCGCTCACAGTCTGCTACCTCTCTGGATTTAGTCGACTCTTTGATAATTAGAACATTCGTCGTCTGGGAATACGTCCTAGAAATTGTAATTACCATTCGCTTCGAGACAAAAAGTTTCTTTACAAAATATAATTTATTTTCCTGAGCTACATACGAGGACTTTTTTATTTATTTTCTTTTGTGTATACAGTTTGAAAGCGAAGCTCTAATTATCTAAATCACATATAATTTAATTGATTATACATTCCAACTCTTTGATTCACCTCTGCACTTCGGTTTACAAAGATGATATTAATACTGAAGAAAGAGCGTGTGCTCGATTTTTTTCTGTGCAAATGTGCAGGTAAAGCATTATAGCAGGCGACGTCAGTAACGTTTAATTCAGTGTCTGGTGTGCCATTAAGATCTCGAAACGCGATGATTTCTACGTCAAATTAAGCTAAGAGTACATCTGTAAAAACTCTGTCTAAAATATCGAAATTTCAACACGAATTTTCTGCGCAGATCTAAAGCAAAATAGAAAGCCATGTATACGAAACATCCAGCTCATAACCTGACCAATGAAAACTGGAACTCGCAATCCACAGCATCTCTACGCTTCAGCGGTCGCAAGCAATTCGCTGTTATCTGAATTTTAACTTCGAGCTTCATATGTAAACAAGGAGAGAGAGAAAGAGAGAAAGACGTCGGTATCATTTTCATTGGAGGCCCACTTTCATGCGGGAGAAGAAGACGGGTCCGGTCTACTTTCTCAGAGTCCGCGCATTTACCGGTGGTCCTGCACCGGTCATAAGTATACGTGAAGGTGCACACCATGCGCTCGATCGACTGGGACGATGTAAAAGTGTCATTGGACGACGCGCGACATTGAAAGTTGCCGGACGTTGCGAAAACGTCGGACCGATGTGTTTCCAGAATAGTCAGATGGGTTTATACTAACAAGAGATTAAAAATTGACTGAACCTTCAGACTTTATCAATCTTTAGAAAGCTTTCGGCAGTTTTGAAAAATAAAATAAAACGTATATAAATGTATAGATTTCATCATAATCAGTTATCCAATAAATAACTTAAAAACTAGCCAGCTGCATTCATTAATATATTATCATAATATATTAATGATGTAAAAGAATCGTGCACGCTTTCTACGTTAGTGTGACGATACATTTCTTAGACCAGAATATTCTTACTTGCAAGTAACTGTATAGCTATAAAAATAAATGTTGCAAAAAGGAGTACAATGAATATCGAACAAAATGGTATTACACCGTGTATACGCATCATCGGCATTAAATGAAATTAAATCGGCATTTAAGATGATGAGCTATACATTACAGAAATATAACTTTATGCAACAGCGGTTTGACTATCCAATCTCGCAACCGTGTGCGCTTTTACTTCCACATTTTCTTCAGAATTGAGAATCGACACATTGACACTTCTACGAAGAGAAAACTTTCGGAATGCATTAATCGATCAAGCAAGCTGGAAACCAACCTCTGTGATTTCTACTCGACAGGAAAGGTTCAACGATCGAAGCAAAATACGCATCTTCTTATCGATGAAAACCTTTATATAAACAGCAAATCACAACGTTAAGCCACGATCAATTGAACGTGAAACACAATCTCGCGCAGTATCGCCACACCACCAGCTCTCAAGTAAATAAACCCTCCGCACAGAAACTTCACACTCCCACGCAACACTGTCACTTTCACAAAAACTAACACACCTGCAAAATAATCTCACCGTATGAAAAACCGTCCCAAAAACCGAAGAAGAAGGATCAGCTCATCCTCTGCTTTGGACGATGGGCCTTAGCACAGTCGAGAGTCGAAGAAAAGCGCGGCCGGCTCGCGGAGCGTGACAGAGAAGACGGACGGGTCCCGAGAGACTCTGGCGAGTGAAAAGCACGCTATACAACCAGCGGCAGTAGCGCCAGACCGAGTGAGAGCACAGGCGGCTGCTCCTTTCGCGGCCAACTTCGCGCGAGTCCCACGCATGCACGATGAAAAGAGAGAGAGAAGACATTATCTCTTTCTAAGCTCCGCTCGAGCGCACGATTTCTTTCTCTCTTGCAGCGCCGGCTGAAGCTGCAGATTTCGCCGGACCCGGTGTGTTTTGCTTTTTATTTTGCGCTTGCGGAGGTTTTGGAGTGAGGAGGGCTTTCAATTGACTATACACAGCTAAATTTTCTTCTAGTGTCATAAAAGTTGCACCTATTCGATTCTGTGGTTGTACGCGCTACTCTTGTGAAAAACACGGGAGAATTAATTGAATTTTATTTTATTCGTCGCTGTTTAATAGTACCTTTTACGATATCATTTTCTGCCCCACTGATCTCTGAAATGTCCATCAGTAGCTTTTTATGCTGCACGCCTTTTTACCTTTATTAGTGTCTCTCAAGATTAATGATGCGATTTAAAAAAAAATGGTCGTATCGTTATATTACCGACATAACTGTATCAGACTATTACCCGCGATCTTACGTCTTCTCATCGATCAGCTAAGCCAAAAGTATTCGCCGAAAATAAATCAAAGTTTAGCTCGCACTGCTGGATAGCATATAAATAAAGAGTTTACTGCTTATTTTTATTTTCTTGTTCCGTATAGAGAATGATAAATTCAATATTTCGTCTATAAAAGTAAACGATATAATGTGCAAAATGATTAATCGTACGTTCACCAGCTTACGTGACAGACATCACGTAAACTGCGAGAAAATCCGAACGAACATTCGACAAAAACTTTTTATTCTTTAACGACCTTATGCAATTGAAACGCTTCTACGAACATTACTTATATTTCTACATCAACTAAATCAGTTTTTCAGAGTAACATGAGTACTCTCGACTAGAAATAATCCCACGTATATATTGGTGTGAAAATGCAACCGCTGTATCATATCCTGAGGTTTTCATGCGATCAGTGCCTCACGCTTTATTAAACTTCGCCGCCGAAGGCGCGGTAACGCGGAGACAGAGAATTTCGGGTTCCGTTAAAGAGAGATAATTTACGATCAGGAAAATACCGTTTTTCCTCGTGTGCAAGAGCAATGACTCAACGATTCTTTTTCCATTTTTCTGTAATCCTCTACAATACATATACCCGCGTGTATATAAAAAATAGTTGCCTTGAAGTTAGTGTGCAGATTAAAATACCTGTCGGATGAAAAACTAGTTCACCCGTTTGGCAATCAGCTTTCATAACCAAACCACATATATACACACAGACTCCCTTGACTTGCGATCCGTGTCTCTAGCAGCGAATCGATCTCTATAGATAAACTCAGCATTTTTATAGTTGCTCGACTCGGTTTCTCCTCTTTTTACGAGAAACGTGCTCCCGATTTTATTCATACGACACTCTGAGCTTCGTGATGAACAAAGCAGAGATTGGATCTTGAAAAAATTGTAAGCGAAAAAAGCAAAATTTTCGCGAAAACAGATCAGCACCTCGAGCGCAGCAGCGCTTATCGAGTCGCTTCGCATCAGGTTTCCCCGATTTTCCTTCGTGGAATTCGAGCGCAACGCCTTCTGCGCACACTCACCTACATTCTAATTGCACGAACTTAGCAGGCTTGTGCTCGATAACCATGGTACACTATATACATTGTATTGTAATTTTTTTGCTTTATAAGTTAATTTTTTTTTCTACAGGCAAAATGTGTGCAGATATACTACCATTGTTTTTACTGGATTTTCAAAGAATAATTTGTGTCTTGTAAACTCTTATTTTTAAGTTTTTCAACTTTAATTGTTAAGGTCACAACCAATTAAAAAAAGAATGATAACCCTGTCAACTCGCAAACTGGTAGCAGCTCCTTAAAGAGGAAAACCAAAACAATCGATCCACCTTTCCAAACCAAAGTCAACGACAGTCTCTCAAAGCGCATGCCCCGAACATACACCAGAAGTCCAAGCCACCACTTTCGATTTCGGGGATACGCTGCCCTCCTTTGCCTATAGTCGTATGAAGTACGGGTAGCACAATTCTGCGTCAAGGCCGTTCCCTCTCAAGGCCATTGCTTGGCGTTAGCGCCGCTGTGGCTTTTCGGAAGCGTCGGCGAACTTTCTTAACTTTCTCCCGAAAGTCGCGCGTCATCCTAATATATATATATACACAAGCCGGCAACGCCCTGAGATTTTCGGCCTCGTCGATGTGACGGGAGTCTAAAAGGATGACGAGGACGTGGACATCTGCACGCTCGTCGGTCAATCAGTGAAAGTCCCTCGGCGCCGATGTTTTCACTTTACTATTCGCGCGGCGTCGTCGTCTGCGAAAGCAGGCAGGCGACGATGTGCCCGCACAGTGTCATTTGTCATGAGCGGATATGACTTGGATGCGGCGCTCGTAAACTTGAGGATTAGAGAGATTTTTTTTTCTCTTCACCTGTTTTAATGTACGGTGCTGTTCTTGTTGTTTGTCTGATTATGATTACTAGAAATATAGGATTTTTAATAGCTCTCAATCAATTTGTTGGGATTACTGGTTTTGGGTTTGGAGGATAAAAGTTCCGCAGCTTTACGCAATCACGCGGAAATCGTAATGCTTGATTCTGGTTTTCTTAAACACCGCACTAAATTCTTAACAGCCCGTTGTTCCAGATTTCAAAGAACCTGCTTTTTCACACCTACAAAAAGTCGAGAATAATTTTAGTGCCTCTTCTTCAATCAAGATAAACCGGAAGAAGGTTCAATGACTATGTAGCATAAGTTCGCGAACTGCATTTATTGTTTCTAATAATTTTTCGACTTTTCTTATACTCGTCTCGTGGTATACAACAATGCGCTATTCTCCAGCGACGCCTTGAATTTCATAGTTGTCGTAATTACGGTCTGATGCCGATGGGTCGACTGCGATTGGCCGGCATAATGCGGAATGACGAAATTATGCGACTTAAGAATGAAACACCGGAACGACACGAAAAGTCAGAAATTTTCAATGCTGAAGGTGTGAGATTCGAAAGCAGGCATCACAATAGCGAAGAATTCGTATCGAGGATCCGGTCTTTAAAATGTGAAGGGGACGATGTTTCCTTTTAGGAAGTATATATATATAGAATAGAATTTCGCAAACACTTACAGAAGTCGAGGATCTGTTGAAAGGTGAAGTTCGACGAGCGTATTTGGATACACTTGAACTACTTTTTGCGCAAGGTTTTATAATCGTGTTGATGTTTTCATTTCTTTCGCGTATTATTATTGTAGGCTCGTTAACGCGGCGTTGGAACTAGGATAAAGAAAGAAAGTTGTTTTTGCTTATAATGATGCATTGACGATTCACCAAAATGTTTTAGTATTGACTCTCTAAATAAAATCTGCATAAAGTTTCTTAGCAACGTTATCTGATTTATATATGTAAAAATAAAAATCACGTAACCAATGGTAGAGTTTTTTTCCTTAATATTCTTCGATATTGTTTTATATTTATTTCGTTTACGCCATCCTGAATAAAAGTATTCACAACAATTATTATTCAAGAACAAAAAATGGATTGCATACTTTAACTTACGTACGCACGTAGGTTCAATATACATAACAAGTAGTTTTCGTCAGAGATAAAAATCAGTAGTAACAAGTCGTGCATCGTCAGACTTCAAATTTTAACACACGCGTATACTAAAACCGATTTGCCATCGTAAAGTTCAAGAACGTACTTCTCTACTTTCCCTAGCTGTAAGAGACCACGTTATTATTTTTAAATTCATATTTTATATGGGCTCGAAATGTAAGCGTAATGACCATAAAAGACTAGCCGCGTCTAATTATGTAGCCTAGGTACACACACACACACACACACACTATAAACGGCCTTTATGCTTTCGCATCTCCGTTGCCTACTCACGTGTCAATTCTTCCGAAAATAAATCACACTGTAAAATAAAAAAAAATATATTCAAAACACCAACTTGCAGAAATTTACATATCGCTTCAAGCTATAAAAAATATCCGCACAAATATTTATGCCTCTATGATGCTGTCCGAAAGCCCAACTTTCAAAACCGAAAAAAAGTAACGATTACGAAGTCAGCATTAAGTTTCGAAAATCAAGCCAGAAAAAATGCGAATCATCGAGAGAAAAAAAAAGTTGAAAGATACAGAGAGAAAGAGCCAACCTCTTGCGGTTACGTCTTCAGCCAAAGAGCGAAGGCGTAATCCTCGCAGTAATCGGCATCTGGGATCGGGTCACGACGTCACGTATTAGCACTCGAAGGGAAAAGAAGAGAATAAGCAGCCTATAGTCGTGGCACATACACACGTGCGCGCAAATGAGGTAAGACGCCGCTATATAACGACACATACAGAGTACGCGCGGGAGCATCGGTCGATTATGTCCGTATGTATATATACATACACGCTCGCTCCTCTTCTCCTAAGCGCTGTAATAAATTTAACGAGCTCCTACCCACACGTCTGCGCATCGTAGGCTGTTTGTATGTACCCCTATATAATACTACTATGATGTTCACTTTCTCCACGCGAGAGTGTACGCAGATATAATATACGTGCAACGACCGCGATTATAATAACCACACACGCGCCTTCTTTCGTGATCGCCTCCAATTAGCGATGCTCTCGACTCTTTTACAGAGTAGTTTCATCCTTCGCCATTAGGCTAAGTGTGTGTGTAAGTAAGTGCTGGGCGAGGCTCGACCTTGGACTGGATGGACGTTTTTCCGGGATAGAGGGGAGACGATGGCTGGTATGACGTCGAAGGTCGAGGACTGTTAACGGGATCCCTTACTCCAAATGCGATATCGATTGCTGTTGTTGTTCAGCAGAGGTGAAAGTATCGCGCTGCGTGATGGCTATTTGGAAAAAAATCGTGCACGCGAGCGACTCTCGTTGTTGCAGCAGCGATTAGTCTCACTTATCGGCTACGGTATACCTGTATATACATATTTACACATTACTGCACTACTCGCGGCATACACATACCTGTTTGATTTATTTCCTCTGGCTTTTCTTTGTACGATAGCAAAATAATAGTAGTACATTGCTCGGGCTTTCAGCGCCGGGTAAAATTGAAGTTGTGGATTGTTGCGCTTGCGGCTTGTACTGGGGAACGAGAGGAAAATTATGCAAAAGTTCACGCGAGTATTTACAATGCCTGCGTCTGAAATCATTATAGGGAGACTGCTTAGCACGTTTATGTAATGCGTGAAGTCATTAGTTAATCAATTCTGGCCGCACAGGTCGTTACTTTCTACACGCTGCTGATGTGTACAATGAATATGATGCTAGTGGTGATTTTATTTCGATGATACTGGTAGTACAAAATATTGTCTGATAAATGAGTTTAATTTAGTACACTCTTAATCATCAACACTATAAATAATGAAAGTCATAATTGCATGAATAACCAAGCCTGAAATCGCTGAAAATGAAATTGGAATAATCTATGGATTTTAATTCGCAATCGCTCGACGAACGCATTGTAATGCAGAGCCGATGCACGTGCCTTCGGTACAGTTCTTCCGGCGTGACCGAAATAACAATTGAACGTTTCAAAATTAGAGAGCATTTCTCCTCATTCGCATACAACAGGCGCTCTTTCGGCGTGTGTATTATGGGATTGACCGTTTCCGGGGAGTAGAGCAAGCAAGTCACGTCGATCATCCAAGAAACAGACCTAACCTTTGCTCTTGCAATCGGCGCGTCGAATTTGCTTTACGAAAGCGAGATACATATTTGTTGCTGCTTGTGTATTGTGACACAGCATGGCAGTTTCGTTCAAACAGTCGTTAGCTATGAGTACATTTGAATAGTATGTTTGGGATTGTGTCATGTACTATTTAAAATATTTATTTGAGCTGCATCAGCTGATGCAGTTATTTGAAAAAATGCGGTGTAATGAAGAACAGTGTCATTTTTTAGTAAAAAATATTTCGATCAATTAATTCGCTTTTACGCATAGTTAGGGGTGCGGCCCTGAATTTCAAGAAGTTTTGTTTTGTTCCTC